>JANHGL010012740.1:8802-19059 GCA_024611195.1 Ceyx melanurus | reverse complement strand
AGTTGGAGTTGGGTTGAGCAGAGGAGTTGGAGTTGGGTTGAGCAGAGGAGTTGGAGTTGGGTTGAGCAGAGGAGTTGCGTTGAGCAGAGCAGCAGTTGGGTTTAGCAGAGCAGCAGTTGTGTTGAGCAGAGCAGTTGAGCAGCGATCTGGGCAGTCAGCCTCTCTCCCCGCAGGGCTCCTGAGCCGTGTTCTCCTCTCTGCTCCCCGCAGGTCTCCTCCTCGCTGTGCCCGCAGCCGCGCGTCGTCCCTGCCAGGCGGGCCGTGCCGCGCGTCGATGGCTAGCAGCTGCCCTGTGCCCCCCGCGTCCTGCCCTGGCACTCGGAGGGCTGGGCTGCCCGATGCCTGTGATCCCCATTCCCCGCCGGGTCCGCTCGTTCCACGGCCCCCACACCACCTGCCTGCACTCGGCCTGCGGCCCGGTCAGGACCACCCACTTGGTCCGGACCAAGTACAACAACTTCGACATCTACCTGAAGTCCCGCTGGATGTACGGATTCATCCGCTTCCTGCTGTACTTCAGCTGCAGCCTCTTTACCTCCATCCTCTGGGTGGCACTCTCCATCTTGTTTTGCCTTCAGTACCTCGGCATCCGGATCTTTCTGCGTTTCCAGTACAAACTCTCCATCATCCTCCTGTTACTGGGGCGAAGGAGGGTAGACTTCAGCCTGGTGAATGAACTGCTCATCTACGGAATTCACGTGACCATGCTGCTAGTGGGGGGGCTGGGATGGTGCTTCATGGTGTTCGTCGACATGTAAATAAAACACACGCATGTGGGATTAGAAGGTGGCTCTGCTTCTGCCCCAAAACGTGTCCAAATCTTCCTTTCTTTTCTATATAAATTAATTTATTGCCCCGTGCTGTTTTTTTTTTTACGGTGCTTGTCTCTGGAATTTGTGTTTCTTTTTAAGGTGGCGTTTTGATTACCAAACTCAACACTTGATTGGGTTTTGTTTTCTTTGCACAGTGCAAGTTAATATATTAAGTTTCCTCTAGTCCACACGAGCCTACTTTGCTGTTTCTGTATCCCCATGGTCAGGAAAAAGGCTGGAGGCAGCTAACTTTGCACCCCAAGCTCTTAATCCATCCTCTCCCCTTCTCTAGGGAATTTCCATGATGTCTCTGGCATGTAACTTTTACCAACCCACGTTACCCTTTATGCAGCCTGCATTTTGCTAAGAATATGGAGCCAAATTCAACGGATTGAAAGGTGGGATATTTTTTTTCCTTCCTGTTTTATTTTTGTAGATCTTTGCAAGGTGTGTTTTGACCCACTGTGCTGTTCACTGTCATTCTGCAGCTTCAGCTGCCCCGTGGCAGCCAGTGCTGGGTGACTGAGTCTTCCCCCAACAGAACAAATCCACTGGAGTGAGGGGAGCAGAGTCTGAGATCCCCTGCTCTTGAAATTCCCACTCACAGCCAACGTGTTACTGCTTTGTGGTGATTAAGGGGCTTCCCTTGCAGTGCTCTGTGGTGTTGGGATCTTGATGTTTGGTTCTTTTCCCTGCATTGATTAATTGCAGTTTAATACCAAGGTACTTCTGTTTTATGGTGAGATGAGGCTCTTACCCAGGAGATGCTGCCATTCCAGACTGTGCTCTGCTTTCAATGATTGTGATCACAGAAAAAGTGCTCCCTCCAACCTCAGCAGCAGAGTGGGGTCGCTGGGAGCTGTACAAACAGCTCAAGAAAGGACTTAAGCACTAAGCTCAGTTTTACTGCTCTTGGTCTAAGATGTCAGACTGTTCCTCTGCAGTCCGTCAAGTTACTTTTTATTTATGGAGTCCAGAAGTTGTCCTAAAGATGATTTTTATTCTGGTTTTGTTTGTTTGTTTTTCTTTATCACGGAATATTTATCTTTTCACTGTGTTCTTTAAAGAACTGTTTAAAACCAAGCTGGTGGAAATGATGGAGACCCTTTTTTTTCCCCCTTCCCCTGTGAAATCAATCGAGTCAATCGTAACAGAATAAGCAAGACTGGGAATATGTGACTGTTCTTTGATTATCTCTGGTCTGAGGTATGAGTGTGGCTGAGAACAAAGCCAGGTTGCACACAGGGAAGGATGCTTCCTATTTCCACTCGTGAGCATTGCCATCTTTTGCTGACACAGTCTTTTATAGGCTTATGTGTGCAAAACAGGGAAGCTGCTTTCTGATCCCAAAGCTGAAGAAAACCCAGAAATCATCTCATTACCAAGCTCCAGTGCAGGCTGAACACACAGAGCTGAATAAATCATGGGCTGTGGTGGTGTGAACTTCAGAGGGGCCCCACGAGAGCCCAGGGCAGTTCTGCAGGAGGGTGTGGTGGCAGCAGATGGCACAGACCTGGTGTCTGGAAGTTTCCTCCCAGCTCTGTGCTGGCATCACTTTCTAGACTGTGGGTCCTCAGCACCCTGCAGGTCCAAGCTGTGGGCAGATGGAATTCCCAGGAATTCCCAGCCCAGTGCAGCTATCAGCCTGGGGGACTCTTTGGATGACCATGCTCAAGAATTTCTGTAGGAAGGATGGTCAGCAAACAGCCCTGCTGTGAGCTCAGTGCCCAGGCAGGACCCCAGTGAGCTGCACCCCTCAGAGGGGGCTCAGTGTGGGTTCTGGGGGGGTGGTAGGACCTGGTTCACCTTGAGTGGTTGCATTTCAGCCCTGCTTGTACTGAGGGGGGTGCTGTGTGGTTCAGGTGGGTGCTGCTGTGCCCCCAACCTGACCCTGCTTCAGCTGGGGGGTTCTGTTGGATGCTGAGCTGCTGTGGTGTGGGCTCTGGAGGCAGCAAGGGTCAGGGCTGTCACCAGGTCATGAATTCTAGTCCCAACCTGTTGGAAAACCCCCAGAGGAGCAGGGTGCTTTGATGTGTGAGCTGGGGAAGCAGAACACCCATCATCCCATTAACTCCCATCATCCCATTAACAGCTGGTTGGTTGTGCAGCCCCCCCTGCACCCCCCTGTTACAGTCCCAGGTCGTTGCTTCCCTGCAGACTTCCTGTCAGCCCCTCCAGATCCAGATCCAACGATGCCTGTGGAGGGAAAGGGACAAGTCTTTATCACATCATGTGCCAAATGTTCCTCGAGAGAGGCCTCGGGGCTAAGGCACTTAGAAGAAGGTGGGAAGTGGAGCCAAGTGCCTGTCAGATCTCAGGGCTGAGACTGCACGTGGAGTGAGAGAGAAAAACATCCCCAGGACCAACTGATGGAGGAGGAGGAGGTGCTGGGAGGTTCAAAATCCTCCCTGGGAGGTTCAAAATCCTCCCATTCTTGGTCATTGTCCCTTGGCCACCTCGCAGAGCTGGGGTACTGTGATGCTAGCAGCAGAGGAGGGGAATTGAGGACCTTTTGAAGTCATGCTGGCAAGGAAGAGGAATTAATTTTCCAATGGGTTGTTTTATGATGTAATAATTTGAGCGTGTTGGATCTACGTGAGCAGAGCAGCGTTTGGCACCTTCCTGGCACCTTCCTCTTCAAAGCATCTTCCAACTAGAGCTAATTAAACCTCACAACATCCCCAGGAGATTGCAGAATAAGTAAGATCTTGGTAATGGTTCAGAATTTAAATTCAGTGGTTTTAAATTTGAGATTTTAATTTATTTATTTTTTTAAAAGAAGCTCTCAGGATTACTTTGCCAAAATATTTTTTTCTGCAGGAGCTGAGATTCTAAAAGTTTCTCACAATCTCAAGGGGAGCCAAGCCACATATGAGGGAGGGAGAAGGGCAGAATAAATGTAATTAATGTTGTATATATGCAAAGAATAAGGTGTTGGGGTTTTAGTTTAACTGGAAAACTTGGCATTTTAATAAGGGGGGAGGGGAGGAGCCAAAAATTTATAGGATGCAAGTAAGGAAACAGGGAAAGCTGAACTTCTCAAGAGTCAAACAAGTGGTTTATAATGATATTTGCCAGAAATATTTCAGGTCGAGCAGGGACTTGCAGACTGTGCAAGTTTATATTCTTTTGGATTGTTTTTCTCTTTCCAAAGTCTTCGGTGCTGGGAGGGATGGATCAGGCTCCAGAATGCATCCAGCCTTCCTTATTGTGTAGAAGGCTAGAATTTTAGGAGTTTTCATTAGTTCCTTCATGCTGATTCCATCCTGAGCAGTGATTGCAGCTGGTTTGTTCCCTGATGTTTTATTACTTTCATTTTATTGTTATTTTCTTTTCATATTTGGCTTTAAATACCACTATTAGACTTACTCGGTTAAAAATGGCCTCAAGAGTAATTAGGAATAATACTAGAAATGCTAATTTGGGAGAGTGTGTCCATCCCTGACTCCTTCCAGCCTCTTTGGAGGACTTGTGCTCCCTGCAGAGCTTTCCCAGTGAGTGAGTGACAGGCTCTGGCTGTGTTGTGCATCCTCAGCCCCTGCTGGCACTGGTGTGAAGCCAGTGGGTGTGTGGTAGAGCAGAATCAGGCCCTCTGAGGTTGTGCCTCACTGAGAGTTGGGTAAAAAAACTTTTTTTCCTCCTTGGAGGGTCATTCCCCAGTGGCTTAGGAGAGGCAGGAGCACAGCCCAGCCTTCTGGCTCCTGGGAAGCAGGCTGCCCACCCTGGGCACTGCAGGGACTGGGAGGAGCTGTCACTCCTCCTTGGGATGCACATTCATTCATCACTGGAAGGTGCCATCTCTCCTCCTTTGGAGCTCAACTTGTATTGTTTTGGGACGTTGTGATGCTTCCTATGGGAATAAAGAGGAATATCCCTCTAATATTCCTTCTAATTCCTATTGTTCTCATGTGGCAGTGGTGTGCAGCAGCATAAAACCCTGAAGCTGATGCTGGGCAAGACTTGTTCTCCAGGGGGTGGCAAGGATGGAGGCAGTGGAGACACAGGCTTCGTGGAGAGGACCACTGCAGGCTGAGCTGGAGGAGCACTGGAGAGGTATTTGTGTGGGTGGAGCAGCCCCCAGCCCTGTGCAGGTGTGAGATCACAGAATCACAGGTATTAGGGGCTGGAAGGGACCTAGAAGCTCATCTAGTCCAACCCCCCTGCCTGAGCAGGATCACCTAGACTAAGTCACCCAGGAACAGATCCAGGCGGGTCTTAAGTGTCTCCAGAGATGCTCCTTGCTGCTGTCCCAGGCTGGCAGCTGAAGAGTCTCAGCGGAGGACTTGAAAGCAAGGGGAAGGAAGTTTCCAAAGGAGGGTGATTTTGGCAAGGGTGGGCTGTATTTTCACTTTTGGCTCCGTAGGAAGCCCCGAGCAGAGCTCAGAACCCTGCCTGGTGCTGTTAGCACAGCAGCAGATGGCAGAGCTGATGGAGTGCTGTGGGGTATGGGGCTCAATGACAGTAAAAGGCTGAGGAGTGTACTATATAAATGTGCATTTTCTATTATTAATGCTATTTTAAAACACTCTCTTGAGCCCTTGCTGTCTCCCAGGGAGGAACTTGTGTGCCCTGTTCCTAGAGTGAGCTTTACCCCGGGCACCTCACCATGCCACAGGAACTCACCCGGGCTGCTCTGCGGCCAAATGATCCCCTGCCCCAGCACGAGGGGTCCCCAGGGAACAGCCTTGGGGTTCCTCAAATGCAGGCAGTGTTCTGTGCCAGCAAACCCAGCTTAATCCCAGAGCAGGCAGCAAAAGCTGAGCCTTCTGCTTCTGTCTGTACAGCTGTGGGGTCAGGATTGCCCTTTTGCAACCCAGGGGCAGGTTCTGTGCCAGTCTAGAGTCTACAACTCAAAAAGGCACTGGGAGCAGCCTGGAGGAGAGACCAGCCCCTTGCCCTGAAGGGCCTTACCTGCCTGGAAGCAAATTGTGATTCTTCCCAGGGTTCTCTCTCACAAATCACTGATTTTGTTTCTTTGCCCCCCGGGGAGGCAGGAGAGAGATTTACTGCCGGGTGTGGAAAATGACACCAAAATGTTCTTTTCAGGAACAGCTTTGGCTGTTCTGGAGCCCCCAGCACTCACTCACAGCCAGCCTGCTGTTCCAGTGAACACACTGCTGGAAAATATGAAGCCTTGTTATCTTTCTGTGTTTTTATTTAGCCAAACAAGGTTTCCGTAGCTCCTGGACAGCTCTGCTGCTGGGGAAGGGGAGGGAAAAAAAAAAATAAAAAAATAAAAAAGCCTTCTCATTTCTTCACCTGCCAACTCTCTGCACTAATTTTGTCTTCCTGCTTCAAAGCAGTCATCGTGCCCAGAAAATGTCAGTTCAAAGCAAAGTTTTGTCCAGTAATGAGCCGGTGAGAATTGCTCAGTGTAAGATCTTCTTGTGCAGCTCTCAGAGCTGTGCTGAGGTGAGAGCAGAGCTGGGCTGTCGGGGTCTGCTCTGAGCTCTCCGCTGGGGTGGCTGCAAATCAGGGCTGCGTGTGTGCTGCACTTCAAGCCTTGTCTGCCTGCTGATGTACCACAGGAGCAGCTTGAAGTTCCCACAGATGAAAGCAGCATCCCTAACATCTCCTGCGTCTTCCTCGAGCGAGAAATTCATCTGCTGGCAGGGGGGGGGAAAAAAAAACCCAAACCACAACAGACTGTAACTTGCACACGAGCCGGGGAAACGCGACACTTCCTGAGCTGCTGCTTGTTGGGTTTGGGAGAAGCCTCTTCCCCTGCTGACCTCCACCCCACTCTGCTGGCTGCAGGGAGAGGCTGCTCCAAGAATGGGGGATGTTCCCCGAGCTGGGGAGTGTGTGAAAGGGCTGGGGAGTGTGTGAAAGGGCTCCCCGGCGGCCAGCGTGGCCGCGTGATGGGGCTCCAAGGGCCTCATCCTGACCTTGGATGCACAGCACTGTAGTAAATCAGTCTCAGCCACATCCAACAGCCAACTTTCGCCTGCGTGGAAAAGACTGAGTCTAACGAGAGGCAAATACCAGAGTCCTTAGCTGGTTCTTGTAAAAAAAAAATATCTCAAATCAACCCTCCCGTTGGCGCTGGCGAGAGTTTTGCCTGAGTAAGGACGGCGAGATTATGCATGCTAATTAAATGAACCACCCATCCCTTCAGAGTCTGCTCTCTGCTGGGAATTCCCCTCTGAGTAACTTGCTCCCAGTTGAGGAAAGGAGTTGCATGAAAAATTTTCCCAGATGGTGAATCTGTTAGAGAAAAAAATCACAATCTGTTTGTGGCTTTTTCGAACAAAAAAGAGCACGGGAGACGCTGCGGAATAAATTTGCTGTTGCAAACCATTTGCTCGGTAATGGGGAGAATTTAGATGGGCAAAGAGGGTTTGTTTGTTTTTTTTTCCAGAGGAGCCTCATCTCCCTGCCTCTCCAAATGAGCAGTGCTGGCAGAAAGAAATCACAGTGATGTGTATTTGACCAGCCCAACGCCGTTACTTTAATAATGACTGTTGGTTTATTCTCACATCAAGGGTGTCTGAAGCTGCTGGGGGACAGTGGCCTTGTCCACACCGACCTCAGAAGGAACAATTGCTCTGTGTGCTCTGTGCTCTGTGTTCTCTGTGTGTGACACCAGCTTTGTGTCCCCACCAGGCACAAAGGAGCTGTTTCACCCAGAACTGCCATGTCCCAGCCGGTCTCCTGCCAGCACTTCTGGGTCTAGGGACCCACCCAGCCCTGGGACCCCACCTCGGCCATCTGGGTGAGTGCAGGGCTGACTCCAACGTGATTTGGAGCCCAGGGGCAGGGGTCTGGGGGGGCGATGGAGCAGCCTTAGGCTGGGCAGAGGCGTTGGCAGAGTCCCCGGATTGGATGGTGCTGCCTCATTGCAGGCTCAGAGAAGGAACGTGAGCCCATGTGCCCGCCAGCCCCTTTGCCATTGCTGCCCAGGGTGGGAGCTTGCCAAGTTGCCAGGTGACAGTGGAAGGGTGTGGGGACACACCAGTGGGTGACTGGCACTTCAGCCCAAGACCCCGTGTAGCTCTGCTGCATTGCTGATCGTGCTTGGACACATTGCCCTTAAAATCTGACAGAGCCAAGAAAAAAAAAATCCTTCAACCTTTTTCTTATTTATTTATTTGCATTTAAACTTCAAACGAGCCCCACTTAATAGTGTCTTGGAAGCATGTCTGCTTGCGGGCACCATCACTCCCTTCTGTGCCACCTGAGCCTGCCTGCAAACTGCTGGCACCCGTGGGACCCGGCGTTGTGGACACAGGGCTGGGCTGGGGGGAGCAGCTCAAGCCTCTAAATCCCCCTGGGCTCTGCACCAGAGCTCTGAGTGGCAAAGCCAACGGGGAATCCTCCCCATGCAGCCTGGCAAAGCCAGTGGGGAATCCTCCCCGTGCAGCCTTTTGCACAACCCGGGCCTTGTGTCTTCTCATCTCTGCTCTGGGGGGAGATGGATGTGACTTTGGGATCTGAACCACTTGCCCTGGACCCCTGCACCATTCTGCTGCACTCTGGCCTCTCCAAAGGCACCGAGCTGTTGGTGCTGATCCACCAACAGATTTTCCTGTTTACTGTTCAGCAGAGCATCAGTTGTGACAAATAAACAGAAGAAGGCAGCATTTCACTGGGAGCTTTTTCTGTGCTGATTAAGACACTGCACAGAGAGCTCCTCCGGGTCCGTGGGAAGGCTGGGCTGGGGAGTAGCTATTACTGTGCTAAGGGGGCTGCTCCGGGGGCTCTGCAGCACCTCCCTGCTCCAAACCCCCAGAAAGACATGGATTTCTGCAGTCTGGCTGCCCAAAGCCAGGGGAGCCCGTTGGCAAGAGCCAGGGCGGGGTGGTTGCCACAGAGGCTGTTTGTTTAAAGCATGGCTGTGTTCACACTCTGGATGCCTTCAGACAGGGACGAGCACGGTGCCTGCTTGTGGGAAAACACAGGATAATTTTTATGAGCAGTAATGACATGACAGCAATGTGCTGCAATAAGGGAGAGCAAATTTCACGCTCGGGGGACTGTAAGTGCTTAGCAGAGAAGGCAGGAGGGCACTGCTGCTGCTTTTTCTGGTCTTTGGGAATCTTGGGCGTGCATGAGAGGGCAATAGGATGCTTGGGCTTTTCCTTGAAAGCAACAAAGAACTGCAGCAAAACTCACCACCCCCCCCGCCCCAAAGCTGGTTATAGCTCTGGATAAATGTCTAGTCCTGCTGGAGTCAATGGCAAAGGCTCTGCTTTCAGCGAGGTCAGGATTTCACCTTGTGTTCTTCTCACACAAAACTGCCTGTTCTGGGGGAAATAAATAAACCATCAGAGAGCGAGGCGCGTGAGGTCAGGCTGCAATGTGCCTGTGTACACAAGCTGTAGTTGCTTTGTGTGGCTGTGTCACAGGAGAAATATGAGGCCAAATCCTCAACTCCCTCACTTCAGGACACCTCTGTGGGTTTGTTTTTTTTTCCAGGGTGCCTTTGAGAGCAGCCCACGGATGGGACCATCAGCAGGGAGATGGGTTTGCTTTTCCTATGTGAACAGCAAGACCAAGGGGTTGAATGCAGCCCTGGTGTGCAAGCTGCACCTTCCTGGGAGGGTCCCAAACCCCCCAGTGAGGAGAGTTAACCCCTGCAGCTCAGCCCCTCTGGGGAAACCACCCCGCTGTGGTGGGAGCCTCTGGGCACCCATCGCCCTGCCTCGGTTGCCAGTGAAACCACAGACAGCAGCCAGGCAATGGCAGGGTGTGTTCACAGTGCCCGTGCCCTTGAACATCTTTTCCATCCTTCCAGCACATGATTTAGGGGAGAACAGGGGACGGGGGCGGTGGCACCAAGATCCAAACGTTTGTTCAGCAATTGCTGCATTAAAAAAAAAAAAAAAGGAAAAAAACTTGCTTCAATCTGCAGAGATGCCAACTGAATTTTGTTGTGTTTTGGCATTTTGGAGGCAAGCCAACAGCGGGATGTTGTGAAGGCTTCAGCAGCTCCTGCCTGCTTGTTCCATACCAGGCAGAACTTGGGATATATTTTTATGTGCAAACTTGGTCCCACGTGTTTTGAGAGCCCCTGACTGCAGGGCTGCTCCTCCTGGCTGCTGGGGAGAACAGAGCCCTTGGAATTCCTTCTTTTCTGCAGTCAGAGTTGCAGGAGATGCCCTGCAAAGGTTTCTCTTATTTTTTTTCCCCCTGCAAGCTGCTTAGAGGAATAGCCAAGTGGTTGATTTGATTGGAGAGGGTAAGAAAACCAAGTTCTGTGCCCACCAGGGTCCCTGCTGCTCAGTCTTGGGACAGGGGGAGGATCTGGCTCGGTTGTGGCTGCAATTCCACGGTGGTGACAGCAGGTTCAGGGTGTTTCAGTGGGGATGAGGGGTGGTGGCAGTGGGTTCAGGGTGTTTCAGTGGGGATGAGGGGTGGTGGCAGTGGGTTCAGGGTGTTTCAGTGGGGATGAGGGGTGGTGGCAGTGGGTTCAGGGTGTTTCAGTGGGGATGAGGGGTGGTGG
>JANHGL010012737.1:38226-59445 GCA_024611195.1 Ceyx melanurus | reverse complement strand
TTTATATTTTGAATTTATTTTTTTTTGAAACCTATAAAATAGAAGATGCTAAATATAAGGGCTGTAAGGACAAAATACACACAAGTCTTTGTCTTTGAAAGTCACTTTACTGATGTTACAATATATTAGTAACACTGAAAACCACAGGCATTTGTATTAAATACTCTCATAGAAGTGGATACTGTAATGCTGTTATTAAAAGTGAGCAGGAATTTAGGACCCCAAATTACAATGATATGATTTTAGAAAAAGCCATGTTTTGCTTAGTTACATGAAAGCCGGATTCATTTTCTTCAACAGCCCAATGCCTGGAATGTTTATGACAAAATATCCCACTCAAAGCTTTCTTATAAATTGCAATGCTTCATTTTGGTGTTTGTCAAAATCTTATGTTTCTATTACATCAGGTATGATTTTTTTCAAAGGATTTTAGCAAAGAAAGACAACTATGATGTAGAGTGGTTGTTTTTGCCAATGCTAGCCTAGCCCCAGTGGTGAAACACAATTCTCCTTGCTTCTCTAAATGTTTTACCAATAAGGGCTAAAAGAGTGGAAAAATAGCTGCTTTTTTTTTTTTTTTAACAGCAATGTCCAAGTTATACATTAGCATCAAATGAAGCTGGCAGAACCAATTGATATATATACCACCCCAAAAGCTTTGCTGAAAGAACTGGTCATACTTTAAATAGTGTTTTCTCCAGCAGATTAAAAATTCTGTAATACTTTGCTGTTCTGAAAAAAATATTTTGCATTTATGCAACAATAAAAATAAGTACTGTATTCTATATAAAACACTACTTATTGTAATATATCTTTACCCTTAAGAAAAGAAAAGTCAGGTTATATATTCACAGTTCGAATATGTTCTGGACTGTATTTCCGAGCATAAAATATTCAGAATCTCTACACAGGCAGTGAGCAGGCATCCTTGTACCAATAATCAAAATAAATCATTTACTGCTATACAGAGCCTTACAATATTGCATGATTAGCTGCTAGCACCACTATACTTACAAGGTCAGTCAGGCTTATATACAGAATTTCTAACATGGTTGTAAAAATAGACTTTTCATGCTAAAGACAGAATATATAAGGTCTTAAGGCCTCATGTTAAGATATTTTAAACTGAAACTTTATTTTTAATTCAGAAAAATACAGAAACAGAAAAAAAACCAAAACTTGTTGTATGAACTAATAATTAAAAATAGTGTAAGATACCAGTACTTCTCCCTCACAGAGTATTTATTTCTTTTTAACTGTTCTGTGCTTTTTTTCCTCAGTCTTCCTCATCTCATTCTGCATTATGCAATTACAACCTGTTAACAGCAGATGTTTTTGAACAGTTTACATACAGCTGGCTTAGCTCAAATGATTTTGGAACTGGTGTAGATTGGATTTTAGAGAACTAAAACTGCCAGACTTGGCCAGTTGACCCGATTTTGAAGTCAAGTACAAACTTTCTCCATTGTGAGCAAACCACATGTCTGTTTTCTGAGCTCATTTTTACTGGCTTGATTTGGTGACATGGCTGAGGTAAGCTACTGACTGATGTAGTGTTTCTCTAAATAGTTGCAGAAAACTTGTAGAAGGACAACATTCCATGTGCTGAGAGTATGAGCTGCTGTTTCCAAAGCTTTAGTTCACATCAGCATCCATATTTGAGGTACCAGAGATGTTTTGTCTAAGCTGAGACACTGAGGTCAAAGGATTTTTTTAGTGTAGGTAACAGAAATGTTGACTCCCTTTCCTTTCTGGTGCAAGCACACTTACAACTGTGTTGTAGCTCCATCTACACAACCAGTTTCCCTGTTTCCTTTTTATAGGAAATAACAGTTTTTATAAGTTACCTGCACACAAGAACGTTGCCTCATAAGCAGCCAAGGGATGACAAGTTGTAGTTTATTAAGATCTGTATTCAGGAAATGTGACCCAAGTCAAATCCTCTATTGCTGTTGTGGTTTAAAACCATGCAAAGAGCAGGTGATCAGCTCAGCAATCTGCTGGTAATGGGTTCAGAGGAGACCAGAGTGTTCCAGCTCTTCAGAAGTGAGGTGATGAACCTCACGCTGGGACTGGCAACAGTGGCTGGAGCAGTCACTAGTGAAACACAAAAATAACTGAAAGAAATGGATGATCTTCAGACTTGAAGCAAGAGGAGTAGGACCCAGCATAACTTTCAGGTTCACAGACTTGAAGATGAAAGAGGCTGAACCTTTAGCAATGCCAAGGTCAGACAGCAGAGTGAGAAAGGCACAGGGTGACTGAGCCACCACGTGCTTTGTCCAGTTGTCACCTCTCAGTGACACAGCCTCTTGCTCACCCCCCCTGCAGTGGAAGAATTGGAAGTGTAAAACTGAGAATGTGGATCAAGAGAAATGTTTAATAATTGAAATAAAATGTAGTAATAATAATAATAAATTATAATGAAAAGGAAAATAACAAAGAAATAAAGCCCAAGCAAGACAAGTGATGCAAATGTAAACACCTGCTCACCAACAACTGAGCAATGCCCAGCCAGTCCCTAGGCAGCAGCCTCCTGGGCAACCTTCCCCCTGGATTGTTGCTGAATGTGGTCTGGAAGAGCCCTTTGGTCAGCTGGGGGCAGCTGTGTCCCCTCACAGCTTCTTGTGCACCCCCAGCCTACTCACATTGGGGTGAGGAGCAGGAAAGGCCTTGACTGAGTGTGAGCCAGGGCTCAGCAGCAGCCAAAACACCCTGTGTTACCAACACCTGTCCAGCACAAAGCCAAAGCATGGCCCACACTGGCTACTGTGCTGAAATTAACTCCATCCCAGCCAAAACCTGTGCAAATTGTAGGTGACTTGAGGCTCCATCACCTAGCAAGAGCAAAAGATGTATTGGCAGCACTGGGAAGACCTTATCCAGGCCACTGTGTGGAAAGGTGACTAACTTAGCAGCTTTCTGATCTTAACTAGTGGATATAATAATAATTCATGGCAATGCTTTTCAGTGGGAGCAGAAGGGGATGGAAGAGAGTAGAACAGGACTTTGCTGAGTGTTACACCAGGTAAGATGTTGCTTACAGCAGCCAGGTATGGGATTCAATGACAGCCAGTCCTAAGAGCTAACCTGTTACCCTGTAGGATTATGGAGTCTCACTTATGCTGCATCCTACCCTACTTGTTTTAATGATTTCACTAGGAAAATGACAGCAAATCTGGCTGGAATTGGTAGTATATGCATGCCTGTAACAGCCTAGGTACCTCTTCTTAGTTCTGGTTTTTGAAGCAGTTGTCACTGTCACAGGACCACTCAGTTCATTTAAACCAGCCACAAGGGTTCAGGTAGGAGGACTTCAGTACACTAGCTACTGACACCATTTCTGTGTGAAATTCAGGTTGTATCTCGAAGGTTATATCTGATATATATCTCAAATATATATATTTGTTCACTAGCATACTCAAAATGGTATCTAATGAGTATACCAGTTTAGGGGGCTCAGCATCTCATAAATCAGGAACTATTAAATGATTTTTAAAGTAGTCACAGTTCAAATCAGGTAACTGGAAAGTAGTACAAGTTCACAAATTAAGCAAAGCTAGTCTGTATAAAATTAACAACCTCCTTAAAACTACTTACTTAAATAGAACAGTATCAATTGCAATTGCTTTTGCTCTATTGCCTGAGTATATTCACCAGAAGTCTATAATGTGGATTACTGAAGTTCTCCTGTCAACAAATCCAGAATTACCAGGTTAATTTTTACTTGTTAAATAATGGCATCATTGTGAAGCATTATTATTTGGATATGATCTCTATTTTCCAGTCTCCATCAGTTAGTCATATTACGTTTATTTTCAATTATACAAGCTTCTCTCATGTTGAAATACATAACACTAACTTAAGTATAGCTCATCTTATGCTCATACAATTACTTCTATTTGTGAAGAGCTGATAACTTCCCCACACCAACAGGCATCTGCAGCATAGGTGGCAATTATTACGTCATTTATTTAAATAAAAATAAAATAAATGCATGAGTCTCAGCGAGTCAAAACGACTGAGCCATCTTACAATACAAATACTATATTTTAGCCTTGATGAGGTATTATGCAGCAATTTATATTGCTATTACCAGTGTAACTATCTACAGTGGATAAAAATATTTGCAATCCTCAAGGTTAATAATCTGTCAGCTTTCCACCACACTACATTTTAGAAGTAGGAACCTACAGACTATAAGCAAACAGCTTCTCTCTTTGACCAGCACTGTCTTTGGAGGCTCACACAGCCCTGCCAGTTGGGTTTTTGTGCAATGACAAGGTGTCCAAGCTACCAACCCGATGCAAAATTCTCTGCAAAAAAAGAATTTTGCAAAATCCCAAGACCTATGATTTTTTTTCCCTCTGGACCATCGAAGAGAAAGTTATTATTTATTCAACTTTAACTAGACTTCCAGTCACTACATATCTTCAAATGTGAAAGTGATTTCTGAAGTTGCACTACACAATTGTATCATCAAATGAACTGTATGAAAACAAGGGAGAAGCTGCAAGTCCATACTATATTGAAAACACAGTCAGGAGAGCCATGTGTTTGCAAAACAAGAAGCTCTAACATTACACAATGACCAGTAGGCTGCAGCCAGTCCTGTGCCACAGCTTGCTGCTTCTTGATAAGGCAAAATGGAAGAGTAAACAGTGGCAAACATAAAATATGCACAGAAATCTAAGAGGATTATTCAAAATGACATGCCAGCTTGTATCCAGACAAAATACCATAAAAGGCACATGATGAACAGTCTGGTCACTAAAGACAAGATGCTAATAGAGGAGGGAAAACCAGCTTCCAGGTGGCAGAGTACACAGTGGCTGTAGGGTTAGCAATGTCCTGTGCAGGGAATTCCTTCAGGGTCCTGCTCAGAGCCCAGTGAAAGCAGTAAAAGACACACTGATTTTGAGTGATTATGGCTTAGGCCCTAATTTCATGCTACCAACTCTTTAATCCAGCAACCTACACTCAAAAGTACATCTTTGCAAAAAATACTCTTCAGTGCTGAGGGATATTTATCCTTTATGAAAGTGCAGAATCTTTTCCTAAAGCAATTACAGATGACTGGATCCTCCCAGCTGGTCTGTCTGGACCACTTGTGCTCACTCAAATATCTTTCCCAAAATACTTACCAGAGCCTGCTGACTGTGAAGGAAGAGAATTTGACTGCCAAGGCCAGTATTTTGTCATAATCCACCACACAGCCTAATCATAAAATATAGTGCTTCTAAAACTCTGACATACTTTACAGGTGCTAACATTTTAAAACATTTCTTAATTTAATCTTGTGTAGATTTCACTTTATTCAGAGACTTCAAAGTTAAAAAAATATATCAAAAGGCTGCAAGAGTTGGGTTCACTTGTTAAAGGAAATACATGAAAGAGGTAGAAGGTTCAGAAACACCTCAGATGTTTCCAATGCAATAATAGCCAATTGGCTGTTGGGCAAAGGATCCAACTGCACCACTCAGAAGTGTGTTTTATTCTGCAGTGGCACTACGTGGAGATAAGAATTAGTTTTGGAAAGCTGGAGAATTATAAACAGATTTAATAGTATAGAAACTTACAGTTTCTTACTGATTGAAGATTCCCAATCAGAAGACATCTGTTTCACAACAATCTTTAGAAACCTCAGGTGTTAGAAATCTAGCCATCCACTTACACAGATTAATTAACATCTCCATTGTCACTTGGACTCAGTTTAATGCCCCAAAATACTGTCAAGGGGGCTTCAGGGGCAGCAAGCAGAGCATTCAAGTGCATGGTAAAGGTGATTCCAGTACCAAAAACTCCAAGACAGCAATGAAACTGGCCACTTGCCCAGCACTGGTATTACCTAGTGCAGTGAAATCATGATGCTTTTCACAAGCTGCACCTTGCTATCTAAACCAGTGTCTGATACACTCTGTACACAGCACCTCTCATCAGAAAGACTTCACATCACCACATCCTGAACTGACTCCTTAGAAATAGTCCCAAATGTCCAGGAAGTCTGGACTGCATATTACTTAAAGACTGTTGTCTGCTGAGTAATTCTTGATTGCACCTGTGAGAGGATACATTGGGCATCCCACTGAAAATGGATTTTGGCTGGTTCCTCTTATGATTACTTAAGACAAAGTGCAGTCCACCACACAATTGAGATTGTCAAGACAGTTAAGATCCTGATAAGATAGTTTAGATTTTGGTCAAACACCAGTTTCTGAAAGACACAGTTTTCCAGTGCTGTACTTTCTGTACTTCCAAAGATGTCTGCTCATAATATTAGAAAATCTGAAGTGTGATGATGTTAGTCATGACTGTTTCTTTAGGCATTTGGCAAAATACACTTATGTATAACAGCTATTTTTGACATTATCAAATGTTTACATATATACATCTGTATACTGAGTTTATAAACATGGAACGTAAGAAAAAAATAAACCCTTGTTTGTTTGACATTTGTGTCCAATAGTTGTCTGTCAAAGCTTTGAAAACCTGTCACAAAAAAATCCTATATATCTTACTCCTGCATGCTATTTTCTACTACAGTATGTTGTTTATCCCTTACACGTGTAAAGTAAAGAACACAAGGTTCATGCATACAGAGTACAAGTTTACATCAGCTGGGCTCTCCAGGAGGTGTGTGCCCAGTGCCACTCTGCTCTGACTTGGGACTGCAAAAAACCAGAGAAAAATCCCTCTCAACCAGACCTGGCAAACAGACTTCAATGAGTTTCTAGGTAACTTGTCATCATGTGGAATAACTTGTCACATCTGGGCTAATTATCCCCTGTTAACTGTTATGATTTTGATTGTTCATCAAATCCATAAAATACTAGTCAACAAAAAAAAAAAAGAAAAAAGAAAAAGACTGTTATTTTTTTCCCTTCTTAGAGGAGGTTCTCACTGTGATCACAGGCATCTCTGTTGATCCTTTGAATTTTCTGAAGAGCAGATGAATGTTCAATGACTCAGTGATGCTGAGTTTCTATAAAATCCGCAGTAAACAGTTCTGATGTCACCTCAGGAAATCCATGCAGCTAAATGGATGTCTCCCATAGCTAGAAAGAGGGAAAAAGAAGACAAAAGATACATGGAACATCAAGACAAAACAGGCTGTTATCCCAACAGTGTGAGAAGCTTGTTTGGGGAACTGCATCTACATCACTTGGGTCACCCACTCTTGGTGTTCTCCCAGCCTCTGGTGGGTGTGTGTTAGATCACAGTCAGCAGACAGCCTTAAGCATTTCAGTGTGAAAAAACTTATTTTTAAGAGAAAAAAAACTTTTTTTAAAAAAACCCCAACAAAACAAAAGAGAGCAGTGATGGGAATCTCACCTGCATCAAGCACATGCATTAAAGCTATCACAAGTAAAGCTCCAAAGGGAGATGTCAGGGGTTTTTTGATTCTTCAGATATGTGCTATGTCTGAACTGACACAAAGGAAGCAACACCCAGCAGTCCATAAGCTCACCATAGCCTCCTGAACTGGAAGCTGGTTACCTTCCCAAAGGTAAGGGCAAAGTCCATGCCCAGAGAAGAGGGACACGTACCCTGGCACTTTGCCTGTTGGCTTTTTTCTCCTCATCAGGAAGAGGTGGCATGGGGTAAGGGTATTTTCTGCTGGAGGCAATAGATCCAGTGGATGAAGATGGAGACTTTGCAGGAGATAGTGTCCTGAGATGTTGAAACACACAAAATAAATGTGATGTCTTTGGGTCCCAGCACTGCAACAGCAACTGCCATTACTCTTGAAGCTTGGTTCAGAACCAAGTATACAGCTTATTAATAGCTTAATAAGGGGGGGTTAAAATTGTTTGATCAGTGGTCTGATAATTTCATTATACGAATAAAGGTATTTATAGCTTTCAGGAACACTGGAAGAAAAAATAAGATCTCCTCCTTCTTAGTGGTATTGTATTGCATAACAAAACACATTTCTTAAACTGTTTTACATGGTACTGTAATTAACCATTATAAAATAACAAAGCCAATCTGTAGTTGAATAAATGCAGAACTAAAAGATCGACATGGCACTGCGAAGCCTAAATAGAAACAGTGATTGTACAAATCCAAGCTGAACAACAATGCCTTCTGCCAGTGACTAAATGCAATTATCAGTGTCATTATGCATATCTTAACACATCTCCTCTATTGATACAAACACAGCAAATAAATCTCTCACTTTACAACATATTAATTTACACAAATGCATGCGCTCGGAGGCTGAACTGTTAGTTGTGAAGTAACAAAGGCATATACAAAGTGCTAATAACAAATTATTAGACATGCAAGCATCATACAGTGCATATTGTTCCAGCCAAAGAAAGAGTCTGATGAGAATATACAAAAATGGACTGATTAGTCAATGGCAATCAGCATTTCTGTACAAGGTGAGTAGAGTAAGCAGGAGCAAGTAAATGTTTGTATCACATGAAAGGCATTCTTTTCATGTCAATAAGGCAGCAGCACATTATTGACTGAAATTTTATACCCAAGAAAAACTCTTACGCTTCGGTTTTGAGATTCTGCCCTTTTGCCACTTGAGAGTTTTCCTACCACACTGGGCAGAACACAAATGCAAAAAAACCCCTCCAAGTGGAACACCTGAGCTACCCTACCCTGGCCTTCTTGTTCTGCTCTGCAGACTGAGGGCATTTTTCAAAGGAGGCCTCCCACTAGCATGGGCACATCACCCAGATCCTGCCTGAGCACTGCTGCCTACTTCTGAACTTAACATGTCCCTGAAGATGGAAGTTTTGCCTCAGTTTCTCCAGACAGATCTTCCAAGCCCCTCAAATGCAGCAGGGGGCTGCATGTTGTGCAGCTGCAGACCCAGTGATAAGCACCATCACTGACACCAAGGAGCCCTAGAAGCCACCCCTGGGGGACAGCATCACATCCCTGGTGCTGGGATTTGCAGGACCAGGTCCTTTCATCTAGAGAGGATTACAGACAAAGCAGGGACTCTTTTGTGTTTGGAATTCCTTTACATCTTTATTACTAAGTGGAATTAATTTACCTTCAAATAATTATTCTTTTATTTTGGACTAGTATATAATTCTGTTGTGTCTGTAGCTCCCTACAGCAGCACTCCCCTGTCTCCTATAGAAATAATGACTGGTGGTAGCCAAAAGCAACAAGGCTTGGAAATGATAGAGTGAGATCTCCCCAGTCTGCCTCACAATGCTCTCCTGTCTCATTAGTAGCCTCTAAGTTCAACAGCACTTAAAAGACTGACATTGGTACAATTATCCAGACATGGAAGAGTATGTCTTCAGCACATGCATTTTGATCACCCATTAAGATCAACTGGACATACATCAGTGTTTTCCAGAACAAAATTTCAAACAGCTACTGCAGTGTAAGACAAGGATTTCATATGCCCAGCATCACACATCTGGGCACCAAAATGCACATGCGAGAAAACAGGCTCTTTAAAAAATAGAAAAAATCCCAGGAAAGGTTCTCAACAGTGGCCTGCTGCTCACTGCCCACACAAGTCCCCTCAGCTCTGCCCACAGTTGGACTCACAAGGATCACTAATGAATCTAGTGCATCTAGAATGAAGAAAAAAAACCAAACATGAGAAGAGGAAGGAGGGAAGGAGAGTAGATTTTTACGTATTATGAGTAATCTAATTATTCACAAATTTTGCCCCATAGCCGCAGTACACTTTAAAATCTTCATGTTGAGATTTGTAGCAATGCACCTGGAGACTGCAGCAAGGAGCTGGGTGTGTTGGATTGGATTTGGCAAGCCCTAGCAGAAAGCTGCTTAGGCAGGTAGCACAGCCAGGATGTGCCCTGCAGATGAGGGCATCTCCCATCCCAGGCCTTCTGCACATCACAGGCTCTTGCCATGGGTCATTTTAGGCACCACAAAGAGAAGACCATGGTGAAAGCCACGGCCAATCTACCTGCCCATCACCCCAAGCAGGTGATCCTGGAAGGATGCTCCACAAAGATGGGGCACCTCGAACAGTTTACCTGCACAGCAAGCCTTCTGCCCAGCATCCCTAACTGAGCAAGGCAGTTCTGCACCACAGCTGAAATACAACACTGCCTTTGCAAAAGATTCTGAAGCCCAGACCTCCAGCGTAGCAGCCTATGTCTCCTCTTCAAACTTGCTTCGTGTTGCCAGTTCAACTATGGTTTACACATCTCACTGATGTGCAAAGCTACAGCCAAACACATCGAGAATGCAGTTGCACACTTACAGACACGACCCTGCCCTCCCCTCACAGGGCCTTGCCACTTCTGCTACACACTCGCGGGCTGGTTTTGCTCAGCTTTAGTGCCATCTGCTGAGGATGTTCAAACGCATCACTATTAAGGGTGTGCTCACACATCTCATAATGTGTCTTGTGTGATAAAAATAGTTGTTCGAGCTGGTTTTGAGCACCTTTCAGGTTAGGCCCTGCAATTGTGTATGTGCTGTGTATCCCAGATTTACATAGACTTTAAATGAGAAAGAGACAGACGTGACCTTTCTCATTTACAGGATGGAAGAAAGACAGCATTCAGGGACACTTGCAGGTAATGCTGGGGTTAAAGGTAGGTAAAACTTTGCAGTTTGGGGCAAGGGTGGGATCCATTTAGCTTTCACTGGGGTTTTTAGTTCTCCTGCTATCAAATCCATTAGCTTTCATTCCAGATGCTGCTTCCAGTTGAAATGTATACAAGAAACTAGAACTGCATTCTGCCCTGTACATGTCACAACACACTCAGAGGTTTTACTGCCAACCCCAAACGAAGCCATGCACCTCAATGCACTGCAAGAATTTAAATTTCAGAGCAGAAAGAGGGATGTATTGACCACTCTACAGCCCTCTTTCTGTCCTGGAAGCTGAAACTAAGAGTGGGGGAGACCGTGATGTGATTCACAACAAAACACTGTCCAGAAGGGCACTGTGCTCTCCTGCAGACAGGTACCTGCCTGCTCATCACCTGAGTGTTGGCTCACAAGAGAGAGTGAAATGTGTAACCTCCTTGCACAACTAAAAGTCTTGTGACTTTGTGTTATTTTAGCTGAACCCAAGGAGAAGCTTAAATGGAAAAAAAAAAAAGCTGGAATTGGGGCAGTGTTTCCAGACTGTGTTTATTGCTATGACCTGGCACATAAAATTAAATCTAGTCTACTGTTTGAGCAGGAAAATGATTTTTCTTTACAGATATTATTTTCTTACTGAAGAGAATCCCACAGCTGGAGCCTTCAGGCACCAGAGGCACCAGCTACTATTATTATAATTGTTAATAAAAAGTAATTATACAGCAATACCCATTAGACTTGTGGACTAGGAAAAAAAAAATAAAAGCCACTATACCAGGTGACAGAGAAATTTTGATTTATACAGATTTTTTTAATCTGATGAAGCCTTTGTGATACATATCACTATTTTATGAAAATTTTGTTATTCACAGAAATGCTAGAAGCATTTTTGTCCTTTTTTGTAATTCTGCTTCAACTCTACTTGCAACAACACTGGTCATCAGCACATCATTCCTAAAACTACAGGGAGATGAGTAAAAGATCAGTGTTACTTTCAGGCTGTGTTTAAAAGACAAAGATTAACTACAAAAGCACAACTCAGCTAAGTATATGGTGTAAATACTTTATCCTGGACTATGATTCCTAGAATGTGTCATCAGCTGGTCAGGCTGACTTCAGTTGACTTTCTGGTTTATCAAACAAGATTTGTTTTGTTTTGTTGATGAATCACTTCACAGGCTCGAGACCCAGCCACGTGATTTTTGGACACACCATTCTCAGGAACAAAGTTTTCCTCTCCAGGGCAGATCAACCAAAAAATGCACCTGAGTTTTGGGGAGAAACTGTTCAGTTGAAACTCTCATGCAACAGCAACTCGTCCTGGGAGATTTGATCCTTTGACTTCCATGATGTGCCTGCAAAGTTCTCCCATGCTTACCTCAATTAATTAGGCCATACAGGTTTCTAAATTCATTCTGGTTTTTATTTCTAAAGCTACTGCTGCAGGCAGTGATTATTGTGCTTCTACAGTGTACAGTTTTTATGTTTGATCTCTGCTGATACACAGCCCTTAAAAATAACTTAATCCTCACCTACATGCCAAATAATGCTTGGTTTATCTGCAATACAATTAGGTAGGTGACTTTTTCAGTGCAACAGCTGCAAAGTCTCAGGGGTGGGATATGCTCCCATCAATTTAATCTAGTTACTAAATCACACACATTATATTAAAAGATTAAAACCAAATTAAAAGAATCCACACAAGAATCTGAGCCTGTTTAATTAGACATTTAAAGTGATGCAATTTAAACTAGTACTACTAGCACTATATTCTATCAATGTCTTTGTTTATTGTGCTCACAGGGTTTCTGATAGGAACACCCTGAAAGGCAGCAGGAGGAGAAGGTTTGCTAATAAAAACACCTCACTTCTAGTGTGCATTTACCTAATTTCACCCTCCAGTGACTTTTGGTCATTATCTGTCTTGGTCTGCTAGTCTAAAGGTCTTCCTACTAAGATTATGCTCCACATGCAACTCTGTATTTTATAATTGGCTAAGCATTTAGTTGCTCCATTAAACTCAACAGCTTGAAGCCCTGCAGACCCTTCTAAAGGGTTTAAAGCTCCCAGTTCTTGCACGTGCTGGCCAGCAGAACTGTGTTTCTATATCCCAGTGCTAAACCCAGCAGTGGGAAGACCACTGGTCTTGCAACACACCCTGCCTGGATGTCCAAGCACCAACAGAGGCTTGGCTGAGAGCAGCTGCCAATATTACCACCACAGCCTGTAAACTTTGGATTCTTGTGTCAGGGATTTTTACTTCTCCTTCAGGACTGAGATTAGGACTGGCAGGCTTAAATTTACCCCATTCTCCCTATTTGTTCATTGGAAAGTCTGCAACTTACTCTGTGATTTAAGAGCTCTTGAAAGCAAGCATAAATGGTTTTTAAAAGTGACAATATTATGCTCTTTGGAGATTCTGGGGCATTTTTAATTCTAAAAAATGGCTAAATCCCCACTCTGCTATTTAGTATGTGCCAGTACTACCCTGGGAAATGCTTCCTTAGCATCTTATGATACAACTCCATCACATTTTTCTTCCCAAATACACACTGGGCATATTTCTGGCCTTTTGCACTGTTAGTAGGTCTACTAATGCAGCAAAAAAAGTTAAGATTCTATTTACTGATTCTTACCATCCTTCTAAGTTTTGGCTAAAGATTTTGCTTTCTATTCTTTGTGTTTCTACAACTCGTTTCAGCTTCATTTTTGGTATGTCAACTTATAGCATCATCAAATTCTTTCATGGTTTCTATCATTTGTCATCAAGTGTCTTCCACTCTCTCCTATGCTAGCTGAGTTTTTCAGCTGATGCAAACTTCTGTCTCAGCTGTGGGACTGTGTCATTTGGGAATCTAACAAAAAAGATTCCCAAATGACACTCCTGACTCATGTACAACGGGAGGCCAGCCTCATGCATGCTGCTTCTCTTTAACTTGGAATATATTAAATAAAACACACTTTCCTCTCTCAAAAACAAATTATATTTTTGGTTGAACCCTACACTCATTTGTAACAGATTCATTAGCAGTTTGATAAATAGAGCAGAAAGTATATTCTCATACATTTAATTTTCCAATTACAATATATTTAGTATTTCATTATATGGTGAGTGTAAAATACTACTACTTATTATTTTTTCACTTAAATTTTAGTATGCACTATATAAGACAGTGAGTAAAGTCAATGTGTTATGAGACCACTTGCTTCAGTATATTACATTCTAGTTAAGTTAATACTACTTTATTAGTGATAAATATGTCTCATGCCCATAAAACACTACTTGGCATAAAATGATGAGAAAGCTACTACAAGCTATAGATGATGGTGGGAACACATGCACTACACACACCCTTTTAAATGGCTTCATTAAAACATTCAGGAAAAGAATTGTAAATTGCACATGAAGCCAAAATCAGACATCAAAATGCAGCAAAAAAAAAAAAAGAGGGGCCCTTTGCACCTGCAGTAACTTGTATTGATTTATACAAGGTAGCAGTCCCAAGATATTTGTATATGCTGGAACAGCTCTTAGAAAATGATATAGAATTAATTTACAAAATACCTAAAGTATGGTCCTTCAGTGTTTTTATTCACATCTTCTACCCACTTAGCTACATTATATTCTCTTTTGAACCATGGGTTTAAATACCTGCAGAAAGCAATGGAAGGAACAGAGAAAGCAGAAGAACAAGAATAGAAAATCTGAGAACACACAGCACAAGCTCAGCAAGGATGTCTTCATCCCCAAAATGCAAGTGAATATGGCAAATAAATCAATATGGATGTTGGGTGAGGACTAGGGAACGTGTACAACTGCATGAGAAAATCTGACCTACAGGGCAATTTCTAGACTTGATTAATCTGGAAGCTGTTATGTAATTCTTTTAACGTTTAAGGGCAAAATTCCCTGCTATGCAGAGGGCCAGCATTAAGCTCACAGATTGAACTCCTCTCATGGCATCAGAGTAAGCATGAAGGGGCAGCCTGGCTCCATTCCTGCAGTTTGCTTGTTGAAGACATGTTTGCACCCACGTAGAATGAACTGCAAGACAACAGCTTCAGAAATTTGGGCTTGGCCCTTTCTATAGGAATTCATTTCAGTCTCAGTCTATTAAAAGGCTTGAAATGTTTGCCACCACAGTGGCTATTTTTACACTTACGTGTGCAAATAGCCCTCTGCTTTTTCAATGATTGCTTAATTTGGTAGGACCACAAGAAGCTCTAATGGAGGTAAACTGCAGAGTTATCTCACATTTTACAGAAGCAATGTTGATACCGAAACCACACTTTTTTAGGAAAAAAACTCTGACCTGCATACTCAGTTACATGAAAACTATGAAATAAAGACAGTGTTGAATTATCTGTCAGGGAACAAGAAAATGAGTCTGTAACTAGATTCTCTTAGCCTCCAGTAACAAGATTAGCAAATTCCTTCCCCTCTAAGAAAAAAGGGCAATGTTGAAACTGGAGTCTGTCTGGTCCAATTTGAAGCCTGCCCTTGTATAAGAATGGCAGCAGTTTAACAATTATTTCTCATCCCCACATTTCTGTAATAGAGAATAGCACACTCTGAAACAGGAAACAAATTGTAACCAAGGAAAAAGGGAAAGAAAACTCCTCTTTGGGTTATTTTAGGGATTTCTGGGCCAGTTTTTGCCAGCCTTGTTCATGAGAGTGACTCCAATGACCTCACCCGTGGGCAAAGGCCTCGCAAGGGATTGCTCAGGTGAGTAAAAGTTAGGCCAGATCATGTCATTCAGCCCCCACATCTCACACCAGGTGGACGACATAAGCAGCAGCACTTTTTCAACTTCCTTTGCTCCTTTTTTGCTCTGGAACTTTTCCCCGCCCCGCACAAGCACAGCCACAGCTCTCGGGAAGTACTCGCCCTCAGCCACAAGTGCTTCTAAGTAGCTTCCTCAGCTCACATAAATCAGGATTCAGGAGTGCTTTATGCTTTCCAGCTTGGGCTCTTTAAGAGAAAGAAAACACCAAACGTGGTAGCACAGCAACAGATGAACTGCAAGTGAAACAACAGGCTGATGCCAGCATCACCAGAAACTCATCGACTTCTGCTTCAGCTTTAAGTGTAGGTAGAGCTACAAATTTTCTTGTACTCACTGTAGTACTTTTGACATGGATATTTTTTTTTTTCATTTGAATGGTCTTTTGGTAACCATGAAACACTCCCAATCTAGCTTCCTGCATTAGAAAACAAAGTGTAAGGTGGTACCAAAGCATGCAGTTGTTGCACAACCATGTTGCTGCGTCCGGTTGTATTGCAGCCCGTCATTCACCACCTCAACTCATCTGTTACACAGAGGTGAAATTCCAGTTCCTGCAGACCACTACAGGATAACATCAGAAAGCTCTTAGGCTGATCTTCCTGGCCGCATGTTTACTAGTAGTGGCCAGAAATCTGCATTTTCTTTGAGGGAGAAATTCTGCTTTACATCTCAGGTGTCCTTACACGTAAGCCTACAGCTAGCCCAACAGCTCCGTCTGGCTGGTAGCGCAACATGCAACGAGGCAAAAGACCTGGGCTCAAAAGTCCTCATCCTCCTCGGGCTGGAGAGGAGGAAGGTCAGCTAGAGCTGCGGCAGCAGGAGCACCTCCAAGCAGTCACAGTGTTTTGCCACAGTGAAACTACTGTATATTGAGGGAAGGGACTTTCCATGGGATAACATGGCAGCCCAGAACGCAGGGGGGCAGGTGAGACTGACCTGTGATCCCGACTCCCTGTTTGGGGGTGGTCAGAACCCCCTGGGCTTATGCCTTGGGCCAGGATTGGGTGGGCGAGAGAAAGCCCAGGCTCAGATGCATGGGTTACCCTGCTGCAAAAAGACAATATATAATAGAAAATCTAAGCCAGAGATGTTTGTATCAGTTACAACAACGAGGAAGACAAACGCTCACAGGAAAAGCAGTGCAAATAAACAGAAGTCAGAAGCACTAGTTGGCAAAAGTCGTGTTCCCTGGAGCCTGTTTTAACACAAGCTCCCAACTGAACTGCCAGCTTATTCAGAAGATTCTCATTATCATTCCTGGAAAACTTCAATTGGTTTTAATAGAAAACTTGCTTTATCAGGCTATTTCATCAACCCTGTTTGTGAAAAAACTGCAGGAACATTTGGAAAACAGTTGGCATTCCTTCTGTGTGAACTGAACCATCTGCTTTTTTTTAAAGAACACCAGTTTTGTTTTAAAACATCTAGAAAAAATTAAAAGCACCCCAAAGGAGCTTTAGCAGCCTCCATAGGGCTATAGGCTGAGCAGAAGCCTTGTACCTGTGTCTGCTAGGTACAAGGGGGTCACACATAGGCATGAGCAGTACATTTTTCAGGAGCTGCCAGTGTGCTTGCAATCCTCCTTTCCATGCTGCTCGTGAGGGCTCCACAGATCAAACCTTGCTCTGGTGCTAAAAAATAGTCCTTGTGCACACTATCTACAATTACTGCACTCGTGCATATGCCAAATAATTTTGTAGGCAACTGTACTAGTGCACACCTGCTTAAAAAATATATTAATTCTGCACAAGGTATGGCACGAATTAAGCCAATTTTTTAGTGGTTAATTATACTGCCTCTGTCATGAACAGAAGAGCAACAGTGTTACCCCCTTTTTTCCATCTCAACAAGTATGTTTTGTTGGATTCCCAGGGGCCACACTGGTGGGCCTTCCAAATGCTGTCCAACACTTCAAAACAGATTTCAATATTCTTCTGTATTTCCCAGAGAAGGTGAAAAGATAAATTTGTCTGGGAAAAGCCTCCATGTGTTCTAAGCCATTCTCAAAGCATCTGGCAATGCTTTTTGTTTTCCTAAATGAGTAAATGCTGGCCACAGATCACTCTCAGCCAATTTTCTCTGTTTGCAAAGGAAATTCTTTCTCTAGCTGTAGCCACCCAGCACCCTTGTCAGTTCTCCCTGACACAGCAGGTGGACCATTCAATGGCAGCTCTATCTCCAAAGGGTAACAGGCTGCCCAGGGAAGCTCAGGCAAACCACACAGTCCTGTGCAGTCCAGGACAGACATCATCAGGAGAATGAGTGTTTTCCTGCCTGTCATATCTCTCCCAGGAAACACACACTGTGCTTCATCCCTAAAAGGATGCTGCACAGCCCTTGGGAAGTACAAGTCTCCTTCCTCTAGCACCAGGGCTGCTGCTGGGCTGAGAGACTGTAGCAAGCAGCAAGAAGGAAAGCAGAGAATTAGGTGTAAATTCAGGGGCACCTTTAAAAGAGAGAAAAAAAAAATTACAGGGAAAATAATTTCCAACTCACACTCTCTCTGTCTACCCACTTAGCTAATGTTCCAAAGTTAAGAGTAGTTGTATAACATACCAGCTGCAAGGCACAAAGGAACAAAATATGCCCACTGGATTGTTTGCTTTTACTGGAAACAGTTCTCTTCCCATGCGGTTACGTTCACTCTAGGCCAAAAAGAGCTGCTCTGTTTTCATTCTTTATGGACCAATTCAGCCCCAGTGTCCACCTCCACCACATGACAGATTAATGGCATCATAAATGTAAACCTCTTTTGGGTTGGTTTTTTTTTCCTTACAGATCTTGTTTAATAAATACAATTGGAAAATGAAGAAAAGCACAGGACAAGTTTCTAAAGAATGTGCAATCTCATTTGTATTCTTGGCAGTTTGGTCAGACTAATTTTGCTTTTATCAAACCATTCCATGCAAGGAGAAAATAAAATGAGCAAGATAACATTTCAGTAAGAGTTTATCAGCATGAAGACCAAGAGCACAGGGGCACTTGACAGATAAACTCCTCTGAGGGATCTAGTGCTAAAATTTTTGGTTCCATGTTGCCATTTTGACCATGCAATGTTATAACTGCAGTGTGCATCAAACTCTTATTTCTGTAACTTGCAACAGAGTCTTCTCTCCAAACCTTTCTGAGCCTACTCACCTCAAGACAGTGCACTGCAGGTGGAAGAAAAGTTTCAGAACAAACTCAAAATCCCCAAACTGAAGAAAGCAGGGCCCAGAGATGGGTTAGCATTATTAGTTTCCAGCAGAGTTGGTATCAAGCCCGTTTGCCCAGAGGTGCAAAGTTAGTGCTAATGATAAGGGAAAGGGCACTCACTGCCACCAGGGTCAAAGAAGGGGAGGCTCCTGTGTGGTGTTAGTGCTGTAAGAGAGGCCAGTGCTTGACAGACCCAGAGATTATGTCCCCAACCATTCACCACTCATTCACGAAAGGAGCCTGAACCAACAGGCTTAAGTATGTAAGAGAGGCTCTTTCCCTATGGGGAACAGTGCACACACAGGCTCTTCAGTAAATGTAATCAATAAATCAGTAAGAAAGCAACTTGAAGGCATACTGGAGAGCTCTGGGGATTTGTTGCTTGGTAAGGACTCTCATATCCATTTATTGCAGGGCTTACTCAAGACTAGCTGTTTCAGGCTGACAGTGATAAGCTTCAGGGTACTCTTAAAGCAGACAGATACCTCTCTCCTAAAATCTCCAGGCAGGTATGTAGAGATCAGATCTCTACCTCTGCAATGGCCCAACCCAAGGTGAAGACAAGGGCAGGAAAAGAGGTTATCAGAAATTCTGTATTGAACCAGGATACACTCAGCAATGGCAGTTTACTGTAGACAAAAGCCTGCAGCAATGGTGCAGGCTGCCACCATCATTGGGAATTGCTATGGGTGTGACTGAGAGGAAGCCTACATAAAAAAAAGAAAATGGGTAGTTAATTTTTAATGAATACTTAAGAGGTTGAAATACATTAGCCAATGCAGTTACCAGATTATGAATCAGCAATCAGAATGGGCCACAGAGCAAAAATGCAGCTGTCTACTTTTCAGTACTCTCAGTCTCCATCTACAAGATACAAATATGAAAACTGTATTTTTTGGCTTTGCTTTTATAAGTTCAAACTTACTCAGTTGAATTAGACCGTGGCCTAAATCTTTTGCCTCTGACTTTCTTTCTGTTTCCTCCTATATTACCTGAAAGAAACCAAAGGATAAAGACAGATGGTAAAAGGTAAAACAACTGTAAACTCACCTGTGTCCCAAAAAGACCTGTGTCTTTTTGTATCCCCAGCAAGAGTTTCTACCTCATTAGCTTTAACCATTTAAAAATCACAGTTCAGTTCCTCTTGATTTACCTCAGACCAGCTAAACCTGACAAGTGATCTTTATTTTTTGCTGCAACTGTGCAGAGAAAAAAAAAAATCCTTAATTTCAGCTTTCATTCCAGAAAAATCACTACACTTCAAGAAAACCAGTGAAGACTGGCTGAAAAAAATAACAGAGGCTGTCAAGAGTGAATAGATTTCTTCCTCTTTTTCATGTTAGCTCACACAGGAGGAATGAGAGAAATTAAATGGCTTTTCTATGTGACAAAACACTGTGCAAAAAAGGTACTTGTATAACGTGCTGCTAAATCCCGATTCCAGGTTAATATCAGCACAATTCCAAGGAGTTGTGCTGCTGTCCTAAGACCAGCTAAACTTCCAGCAGAGCAGCAATGGCCCAGGGGTCTGTCTCCACTGTGCCCAGCACAGAGGTTCACACTTACCTTGCCAAGAATTACTTCTAGGCCTCCCATTTTCACAAATGTCTGAAATATGTTTTGTTTCTGGGATCCTTTCACTCCATGAATGAGATAATCCATTTGACCTGAAACAGGAGGGCTCAGATGTGGTTACTGTTAAGGGTGTTGTCTCCCATCAATGTCAATTCAGCAGTTCAGAGTCACATTCCAGAGGCTAGTGACATTAACACAGCTTAAGGTCTGTCTGCACTAGCAGAGCACCCAGGATTTTCTGGTTAAATCATTCAGTGTGCCCACACTCAAAAGCCAGGCTTCCAGCATTGCTTTCTCACATGGCTGCTGTGGAAAGCACAAACACCAGTGCCCACCAGATTGATGGCTGATTTCCAGCTCTGCCCCAGTTCTTAGCTGCTCTTCCAGCTGTGCTCATCTCAAGGTTTTTTTATCACACATCCCATCTGCAAGGCTGCCCACTCCCTCCTTGTGCTGCTTTAGGAGAGCATGGGCTGCTTCCCTCATCTCACTGCTACCAGTCTCAGGAGCCCAGAAGACATCCTCCCTCCCACTGCTGGTAGCTGCAGTACAGGGATAACTCAGCCTTATTTTTGCTAATTTCAGAATTTTATTATACTTTGGTGATGGAGTCACTACAGTATACACTTCTAACGCTAAACTCCAAGTGCAAACCAGTCTTTTTATCTAGATGATGCTTGGTGCAAATTGAAGGGTTTTTTTCCTCTTGCATTCTCTGTAAGAGCCAGAGATCCACGTGGCAGTGTCCAACACATGGTATTCTGCCATGGGCTGCAGGACAGGAGCTGCTGCTCAGCCATTTGCCATGAGATCTACATTACTTCCAACAGAGAAGAAACCAAGAGGAAGATGAAAACTGGTCAGAATAGATGGTTTATTTATTACAAAGAAATTTTGCTTAAAGGAACTACTTCTGCCATTTGTAAGACCAGATACTCTTGCAGTTTTCAGTGAAAAAAACTTTCATTGAAGGGTAGACATCTGAGAGGTACTCTTCAGTTTCCAGAAAACCAGGCTGATCACAGCCACACTGAAGTAAACCCAGGGGTTCATTAATTCAAACTTAAATACAGCATGAAAGGGCTGAGAACCAATAGATCCAATGAAAGATTTT
>JANHGL010012737.1:19331-30111 GCA_024611195.1 Ceyx melanurus | reverse complement strand
TTCTCCAGGCTCAAGAGCCCCAGCTCTCTCAGCCTCTCCTCAGCAGGGAGATCTCCACTCCCTTCAGCAGCTTGGTGGCCCTGCGTTACGTTATTATGTTCATTTATGTGCCTCCTCCCCTTTCCTTTCCAACACCTTCTCCAGCATAAAGACTTCTAGAGTCACCTTTCTGGCTTCCTGAAAGTTCTATCTAGCACACTAGACACTGCAGATACTCAGCAAAAGAAGGATGGGAGTGCAAGCACATACACCATGTCCTGAGCAGATGAGGCTGTCTGTGGTGCCCGGGCAGGTGCTGAAGTTGAAGGCCTCTCTGGGGAGGCAGCGGTGGTCGAGGCACACCATGCTGGGCCCGCACGGCGTCCCGTTCTCCACGTAGCCCAGGTCTGTCTCCTCGTCCAGCTTCACGTGGCCACCACTGCAAGGCAGCCAAGAGGACCCCATAAACTTGTGCTGTGATAAAGTGGCTCCATTTCTGTCTCAGTTACACAATGCCCAGAGGAAAAGAGTAAGTAATGACTCGTTGATCTCACTGGTCCCAACACGAAACAAAACAAAGCATAATGTACCTACATCAAACAAATGCAGTGGTGAAAACAAAGATCATTTTTCCTGTGTAAATGTAGTGTTGGACAAAACAGTGAGTTTACTTGTGTAGGGCTTAGTTTCATCTTACAGTTGTGTCAAGCTATGAGAACACACCAAGCCTATAGTTTGGATTCAACTAACATGCAGCAACATGCAAGCTGCTGGTTAGCTTTGGTGGTCCAGGCATACCTCTAGGTATTCTGAGTATATTAAGTACTTCAGAAACATTCCTTATGGAATAGATAAATAAATAAATAATAAAAAAATAATAAAAATAAACAATAAAACCAAGAGGCCAGAGAAGAACATAATGTCTCTACAGGCAAAATTAACTACTACACAGAGAGGGCTGCAAAACAGCTGCTCTCCCCACATGCAGTCAAGTTTCTGAAGCTTAACAGAAGCTGAACTAGAATAATGGTTATGTGTTAATAAGAAAAGAATAACTGTAATGAAAACAGTTATTCTCCACTCAGGAATGAGAAAGTTGCTATTCCATGCAATATGCATTGATATTGTCTCTGTTTTGTTTTCAGGATTTCCAGTTACCTGCAATTGTACACTTTTCCAAAATGCAGTATTGATGATGTGATTTCACCATCGAGTTCTCCAAGTCTAGGCACACTGGATATATTGGAGCACAGAAGGTATCCACAAAGCACATCCCTGCATTGAGAGAATAAACAGATTCTTCATGGAAAAGCAAACTGTATGAAAATGGATGATTTAAAAAAAGGGTTTCTTCATTACTTGCTTTCTAACATGTTTGTTATTCCTTGATTTTCTCCTACTGCCATAAATAATGTATTTCCCAAGAAAATTCTTCTCCTTGGAGCTTAGACCGGGAAGAGGTATTTTAAGACGTATTAACAAAAATGCTCTGAGTAATAGCAAGCAGGGAACTGTCAAGAACAAACCACATCAATTGATTCAATGTCCTATTAACACAAAGTAACTGGCCCATAGAAGAGAAGCAGTTAAGTACTGTCTTTAAACAAACTCTCATATGACACATATAAGGCAACTAGAGACAACAAGTTTAATTCAGCTGTTGATGGGACTTTACAATTTGTATGTGGAGACTTGTGCACTGTCTGGCCTCTCCCATATTATTGAATACTTTTTATTCATGCTTTTGTACTGGAACAAAAGTGAGTCATCAAACTTGCACTGAAAGGTGGAAAGAAGGAAGTTCCTTCACTTAGGGGCAGGACTAGAATTCAAATGGCACTGACAGAATGGAGAGCTCATCTGAAAAACCATTAACATACTTTGATGACAACTGGCAAAAGGTTCAGAAATAAGCAGAAAGGAGCAGCTGCATAAATATAGAATGTGAAACAAAGGTTCAGGCAGTAACTGGCATGAAAAGATGACTAGGGCTACAATATGATGCAGACTGAACATGACTTAGCAATGCAATGGCACAGCATAAAAGGTGAACACTACACTGAGATATGAAACCTCCTCTGCATTGTTAAGCCTCACCAAGAGTACTAGGACCACTTTTGGTCCATGTGCTCCCAAATCTCAGTTGGTACTCTCTTGTCAGAGACCATCTCCTCTGAACACTTTTGTCCCTGCAGAATTTCCTGCACTAAGGTCTGGAGAAGAAGACAAGGAGAGTCTGTTCTGTACAGAAGCTTTCTGAACCTCATCTTGGCAGCTGAAGATCAGAGATAAAAATACCATACCATTTATTTTCTATATGTATCAACTTACTGCTTATTGCACTGTATCCAAGAGTCCTTGTCTCTTCCACAGTTTCCTTTCTCAGTCCCTTCAATATTCAGCTTCTCATAACAGTACCTGTCAGCAGCTGTCACTTCTAAAACCAGAAACAAATCTTTTTTAAGATGATGAAGGCTTCAAAAAGCCAGGTCCTCAGACATGACAACTTAACAATCAAACCAAGCAGAGCTTCCCAATCTGTAAACTGCAGTACCAATGATCTGAAGCTGGTCTGTGAAAGTCTGCAGTGTTCTTAGTGAAAAGTTTTATACTGTCAACAGAGGACCATTTTAAGATTTTGTTCAGATTGGCCAGGGTTTATTGGTCCAAAATGTCCACAAGCCACTGAAATAAATTGATCAATAAATAGGAATAAAGGATTCCCAAGGGGTTATTGAGAAGTTAAACCTAATAATCACCAGTAAGTAAACCAAACTAAAGAAAGAGAGGGAAAAGAAGATGGCAATGCTACATGCCTGAGGGAGAGTGACTGGAAAGAAAAGGACCTGGGGGTGCTGGTGGACAGCCAGCTAAACATGAGCCAGCAGTGTGCCCAGATGGCCAAGAAGGACAACAGCATCCTGGCCTGGATCAGAAACAGTGCATCCAGCAGGACTAGAGAAATTGATCTTGCCCCTGTACACAGCACCCATGAGGATGCAGCTTGAGCACTGTGTTCAGTTTTGGGCACCACAGTATAAGAAAGACATTCAGGTGCTGCAGCAGGTCCAGAGAAAGGCAGGAAAGCTGTTGAGGGGTCTGGAGAACAAGTCTTACGAGTAGCAGCTGAGGGAACTGGGATTCTTTAGTTTGGAGGAGGCTGAGGGGAGATCTTGCTGCTCTCTACAGATACATGAAAGGGGGCTGTGGTGAAGTAGGTATCAGTTTCTTCTCCCAAGTAACTAGTAATAGAACAGGAGGTAATGGGCTGAGGTTGTGCCAGGGGAGGCTTAGAGTGGAGGCTAGGAAAAAATTCTATACTGAAAGAGTGGTAAAGCATTGGCTGCCCAGGGAGATGGTGGAGTCACCACCCCTGGAGGTGTTCACAAAACTTGGGGACATGGTTTATTGGTCACAGTAGTGTTGGGTTGACAGTTGAACTTGGTGATCTTAGAGGTCTTTTCCAAACTGAATGATTCTATGACAAACATCTTAGAAACAATAACACTCACTCACTTTCACCCCAGATGTATTTACACTGCCGGTCTCTGGTTTTACATCTTCCTCCAAAACAAATGCCCTAAAAAGAAAGGATACAGACAAAGTTTCAAATCACTTGACTCTCCAAAATATGTGTTTGTCAGATGTGTCACATGCTTTCCATAAAGGCAACTGTGATTCTACTTGCTGTTCATTTAAATGCTTAGCTCCAAAATAAAACAAGGGAATGTTAGCAAAACAGTCCCTAGGTGACTCCCAAAGATCTTAAACCAAAATCTACAACAAGCAATCTATAAAAACAAAAAGAAACTAAAATAAATTGTAGTGCTAATTACCTGCTTGTTATCACATGAATATCCATCCATTTTATGAATATTGGGAGAACACTACAGAAAGAGAAAATAGCTAATTAGCATGGAAGCAAAGTATACAACAGAAATCATATTGAAAAATAGCATCCTGGGTTTTTTTCAGTATCAGCAAGTTTCATACATTTTTTATACATCTTACTATATAAAATGGTAACATTCACAGTGACTGAGAGAGGTGGGTTTTTTTGATCCTTGGATAGAAGATATAAACCTCACCTGACTGGAATTCCCTGTGCAGTTCTCTGCAATATCACAATCATTCACTGCTTCTCGGCACAAAACTCCTTTAGGTTCAAACTGAAAAAAAAACCAACCCAGAGAGAAAGTTAGTGCCTTGGTTTATTTGTATCTCACCTTAGAAGTAATACTTCCTTAAAATAGAAAATGGGAAATACTCATGTGCTGACTTAAGTGGGAAGACTTTCCTGTTCCTGATGCAGACTCAAGCCACAGGCCTGGTGCAAATGCTACAACTCCTGGAGACATCCTCTCCAAATGCATGTGGGGCCAAGCAGAATCAGTGTTCTGGGACACTGGACCACTGGTGTTTATCAAACCAACACTATGGTGGCTTGTAGCATTATCTTGACCAGGTCATTGCACCTTTTTGTGACTATAAAACAGGGAGAGTGATCCTGAGCTTTTCTGTAGGAATGAAGAACACTGGAAAGCTCTAGGTATGGACACTATGGTTATTACAATGCCCTACTACTGTTGTAGAACAGAAACTACTAATAAATGTTCTGAATTCTGTACATCTTGACACCATTTTCTAAGTGACCAGATATGTAACAATGAAAAATGTGCCAGTGACCTAACACAAGCATTTCTGCTAAAGCTTTCTGTCTTTTAATTTGTCCCAATTAACAGCTCCTAAGGACACATGTTTCTCTTCATTGGCTCACACTTGCCACTCTCTATGTAAATAAAGAAACCCTTGTCCCATTGGCAAAAATAATGTAGGTACACAGCTCATTTTTTTTTTCTGGTATTCTTTAATATGGTGCCTGTGTGACTTGGAAACTTGAACAGAATTCACCCACACTGGCAATATGCTTTTTTTTAATATATTACATTAAAAAAAGGAATGTGCTCAGGGAAAAGTGATCTGCTCCAGCATAAGCTGTGCTTTTTTATTTTTTACCATTACTAAGGTTCCTTCTAAGGAAATGAAAACCTTGAATGCCCACAGACAAAGATAAAAATATCACACTGTACACCACACTTTTAATAAAATTATTTATCATTATTATTGAGTATAAACAACTACTTGAAGTCATATTTAGCTGGACTCCTTTACAGCCAAGATCTGACTAAGCCTCCACTTACCATCTACTGATATATCATGAAGAATACCTTCTAGCTTACACAGGGCATGATTGCCTTTATTCAGTGGGATTTCAGTCAGTCCAAACACCAGCAGACACAGGCAGACCTCACTGAAACTGAAGTCAGGTATATTTCAGATGAACACTTCTGAACAGTTCTGCTAGCTGTTTCTTTTCTCAGATTTGGTTTGGATCTTTTTGTTTGGTTGGTTTTGTTTTGTTTGGGGGGGGGAGTGTTTGGTATTTTGTTTGTTTGCATCATGGTTTTTGGTTTTGGTTTTGGCTTTGGTTTGGTTTACTGCATCCTTCTCTCAGGTCCTCTGTGGTACAATTTGCTCATTCAGTCTCAGGGGGCAATTCCAGAGCAACACGTAAGACATTGAAGGGAAGAGATGTGCATGTTTCAACAAGGACATCTAATGAAACTCCATGAAACTTCAATCTAATTCCAACTTTTCTGAACCCAGAAAGCTCTAATTCAGGTCTGCATTTGATCACAGTGCGTGCCCCAAGAAGTCCAGCCAACCCAGAAGACAGAATACCCTCAGAGAAACCAGTTTTTGGTCAGTTTTATAATATAAGCTTCTAGAAAAGGCTCCACAAAGTCTGCAAGGCAAAAGCCCTGTGTTGTGGTGCAGTGCTCCAGGATGCTGCAGTGGAAGCACTGCAGTGGAGGCACTGCCCTTACCCGGCACTTGCGGCAGCAAAGCCCGTTGCTGCACTGGGATCCCGCTGTCAGCGTGCAGCTTTGGCAGCACTCTCCTCCTTCACTGGCACACTCCTGGGGAACACACACGCTTAGAACACAATACATGGGAAAAGCAGATGAGCCCCAAGCTCTCACGGTCATTCTGGACTTAGCAAACTAGCTGAAGAGATTTTAACCAGGCTTTTCAGCAGCTAGAGAAAGGCATACGCTGTGGGGGGTGAAGCTGCTGGTTCCTGTGCAATGTAGGAAAGAATTTTTCTAACTTCTTGATTCAATCATTAAATACTGACATGACAATGACCAGAGTCATGTTCCCATCTAGAAAAATACTTTAACATCTTTTAAGGCCTGATTCTGCACAGGTAGTTATTTTATTACTCTTCAGAATTTATTTGGTGAAAAAAACTATAAAAGCTGTCCCACACTGCATTAAACATGATAGAAAAAAGCAAGAAATGGTGAATCCTTTGCTACAAGATCTTAACATTGCCTGTCTTACTTCACCTAATGGCAGTGATGGGCAGCACTAAGTCTTGGAGAATCTAGTTGCTAATTTAAAGTACATTGCACTTACTGCTATCGACCCACAGTCACACTCTTCTCCATCTTCCACAAAGCCATTGCCACATTCTGGAGGATCCAGAAGCTGTAGGGCAAAAGCAGAAATCAAAGGGCATGACTCTCTCAAGGAAATCACTGTCATATTTACTCCATATTTTTTAAGCTAAAGCTCCACTTTACTCAGAACTCAGGAAGCAGCAGACTAGAAACAACACGAGTGAAATGTGCAGAGAATGAACAACACTGTGAATTAATTCAACAACACTGCTGAGTCATGTGGAGTCTTCTGTGCATGAGTGTCATCTTTACAGCAGATTCAGTCTGAGCAGGAATCACAATTAAAAACAAATGTGTGACAACAAAGGAGAAGACTTAAACCAGTATGACATTTGCCTTATTGCCACAGGGGTTGCAATTGCTGTTGGTCTGGAATTCAGGTGATGAGGGCTGTGTCCCAGGCTGAAGCCTGCACTGTAACTTCAGAAGGAACAGACAGAAAAAAAATGGTTCTTCACTAGCACATGGCTCAGAAATGGAGGGAAAAGGGTGAGTCTGGGTTTCTTTGACAGGTTTTGCTCTTCCCTTCTACCACAGTTGGGATCTTTTGGCAGTTTTCCATAAGCACGTGTCCCAAGCAGATGAGGAGGTGTAGCTGGTGAGGCTTCCTCCCTTTCCCTTCAGCCTGTCCACTCAAAAGGTAACTCAAAATGTCTAAATCTGTATATTTGAAGTAGTACTTCACTCCTTTCCCAGAAGCAAGATTCACCTTTATTTATATAGAATGTAATTCTAATGGACACTTGCACTCTGTTCTTTACAGATTCTTCATTTCTGTTCTCCTAAATTTCTAAATGTCATTCTTACCAAAAAAAAAAAAAAGTTTATTTGTTTGTTTTTATTTCTTTGTGTTGTTGGTTTTTTGGTTGCTTTTGTTTGTTTTTTACTTTGGACACAAGAAAATATAATAGTTACACTACATAAATGAGAAAGGCATGTAAAAGACATTTACATTTTGCATTTACATGTGGCTGTAGATGAGTAGAACTGGTGTGGGGTGCACTTCTCTCCAGCTGCTGCCTTTCTGCCCATAGCCCACAGGCTGGAGCATCACCCTGCACACTGCCCTGGGACACAAACAGCCTTCTGGCCCAGCCTGCCATGCTGTTATTATATAAGATGCCCCTTATGAAGTTGAAATTTGACTGCAGCATGAAATGCATATGTAGACTTCAACAGGAAATGTAAGCAAGCAATTCTCTTTTAGAATTATTAAAGAGTTGTATTAAAGAGTCCAGTAGTCACTGCTGGAATTTTCAGAATCCCACTGGAGCACTGCTGAACACTGCAGCTTGTCACATCAGTTTTCCTTTACCTCATATGAAAAAGCTAATTTGAAATTTGAAAAGCTAAAGTAAGTTTGTATTTTACCACCCTTGCTAGAAAATATGTCTTTGGGCAGCCTTCTGAATTAGACAGCAAATAAATTTAAATCAACCCAAACAACAGTATATGAAAGACTCTTAATCACCCTGGCTCCCACATCTAACTTTCAGATTGCCATCAGAAAAAAAGTGAAAATGCTGCCAATCTAAATTGAGATTAAAGTAACTGTTTGTTTTTCCAAGTGACAGATGTCACTAAATAATTGCTAAAACAAGCACATTGCACTGTGGAAACAATTCACTCAGCAAAGAAATAAAACCATGAATTTTTATCTCCACCTTTAATAAGATAGGAAAAAACAAGCAGCCAAAGGATCTCCTCCAGTCCGTCTTCTGTTCCTCAGGGATTTCTGTCCTCTCTGCCTCTTCCAGTCTTAGAAGAACTAGTCCCACTTTTCAAATTCACTTCTGAAAGCCACTGTAAAATCTCTGCCTTCTCTAAACAGGGAGATTATCACATTGCATCCCCTGCAGAGGCTCTAGGAGCCCTACCTTTGTCTTGGGACAGATGTGAAATAAAGCATAATAATTCAGCCTCCAGACATCAGTACCAAAAGACATCAACAGAAATTAGAATTCAGCTGTGCAAAAGTTTACACAGATACTTGAAACCTCAGTAATTAAAATCAGCAATATTTTACATTTACCACATTCACAACAAATTGCATGAGGCATAGTTCTAGATCAAAGCCTGTGGGATCTCTGATGGCTATGAAATCACTTATTAAAAATGTGTTTAAATATAATTTTCAAACTCAGTGGTGTAAATTCAGCTACCTTCGCTCCTTTGTAACCAGAAAATTTAGAATTTAGACAGAAACAGAAATAGCAAAATTACAGATGTTATTTTTTCCAACATTATAATTTCTATTCTTCTTAGATTCATATGAATTAGAAATAGAATAGAAATATTACTCAGTAATAAGGTAGTGCTTACTTTGGTTGGTTTATTGAAAAGGCAGGCTCCACCTCCATTGCTTAAAAATTCATGATACTCTTCAATATCACATTTGGAGAATTTGCTTGGAAGATAATACCTGCACAGAAATAAGGAAGCAGGATTAATTCCTCGTGTGTTATTTACATTCTATTTTCTTTTTTTTTTTTCCAGAACAGGCAGAGAAATACACTGTTATAATTTATAAGAAGGTCAAAACCACACTGTTTAGAATCAGAGTGACTATCTGCTTGGAACTATAATAATTTATAAATAATCTCAGTAAATGACAAAGAACTTTTAACAATGACCAAGAGCTCATGGAAAGTGATAGGTTTAAAACACTTTATTGAGTTACTTCATGCCAAGTACCACAAATCTCCCTGCACAGTGAGATCTCACAAACATGGGCCTGTTCTCAGAAATACATTTATTCCCATAGATACTGCAGAAATATTGTTCATAGGTCATTTCACTTGCAGATCAAATTGCTCTCCTGGCCCAGAGAATTTTTAATAGAATTATGTAATTTTAAAACAAACACCAACAAAAGGTTAGTCTTCCCTCTCTCATGTGCCCCACTGAATAGTGTCCATCTAGGGCACAATGCACCACCTAAAAACAATATGATGCAGGGATGGATACATCTCTGCACAGATCCTTTCCACAGGGGAAAAAATCCTTCCCAGAGTAAATTAAGTGATCTTTGTATTTATATTTAAGTACATAAGCAAGTTCTTATGCTGCAGCAGGTTTTGGAGTCTCAAGGGCTTTTCTGTATCAGCTCATCACTGGATTAAAAAAAAAAAACATTAGCAGAAGTGCTACATAAAATAATCTTGCATTGCCAGGAGTGATGGGTTGTAAAATATAATTGGCCTTTTTCATCTCTAGTGTTTATGATTTAGACTACAGAGGTGGTGAGATTTACCAACCTTCATCAAGAAGCTAAGTAAATACAAGTTTTTTTGTGTAACTAATGATTTTAAAGGTTTTTACTTCAGATAAAGAATTTAAAGACTATTTTAGATAGGGAATCACTTTTATATTAATCAAGAGTGTTTCTCAGATTGGCTTTTCAACATAGTAAAATTCAGAAAAATCCCATCTAGCACGTTTTTAGGTAGACAAGGTGAAAAAGGCACACATTCACACTTCCAAAAAGCTTCCAGTGAAATATGCTGCCTTGTTCAAAACTATTGTCCTGGTTTTGCTGGGACAGAGTCCCACGTACAGCCTAAACATAGACAATTATTCTGACCATAAAGCTACTGTGAAAATTTGCAGGTCAAATTGAAATTAAGTTTAAAATTTGGAGCATTTGTTATATCTAAAACTAGACTACAGTTTAATTCACACACATGACAAAAGACAGTCCCATAAATTGAAGAATTAAGGTCTGAATGCACATTAGAAAGCATCAGATTTTACCTAGCAGTAAAAATTTGCTGATTCACTAGTCATTAGATCTAAATCTCTCCAGTGACATTGCATGTGGGTATAAGCACACTCAGCCTCCCATGGAAGCAGTTTTTCTAACATTATCACACAAACTGGGGATAAAAAATTATACAGATTCCAACAGAAACACTGAAAATCAGAAATAGTTAAGAAATTGGGTATGAAGATTTCAAGAATTAGGGTGCATCATTCTTTCCATAACTCAACAGCAAACTTGCAGGAGAAGAGAATATTATATATATAAGAATATTTCTGCTTCTTTGTCATGTCCTGGCTTGGCTGTTGAGCCCTGTGCTGTGAGTTAAATCAGCAGTCACCAAAAATCCTCATGCATCCTCTGACTCACTCTCAATATTTTTTATTTTAAAACTCCCTGAAAGAGTCCAGCACAGAGCCACAAAGATGTAAACAGAGGGAGAAACTTGTTCCCAGTGAGGGTGGCAGAGCCTGGCAGGGGCTGCCCAGGGAGGTTGTGGAGTCTCCTGCTCTGG
>JANHGL010012736.1:6864-24076 GCA_024611195.1 Ceyx melanurus | reverse complement strand
CGCCGGCCGGGAAGCGGCAGGGGCGGGGAGCCGAGCACAGCCGGTCCCGTCCCGGGGGGGGGCGGCGGGGGTGACGAGCCGCGGAAACGCCGCAAGCTCTGTGTTTAGAAGTTGACGGGGTGGCTGTGGGAAGCCAAACGGCTCCGAGCCGCCGGGGTGTAACGGGCTGTCCCGTGCTTGCCGGGGTGGCTGTGGGAAGCCAACGGCACCGAGCCCCCCGGGATGTAACGGGCTCTACCGGCTGCGCCGGCCACGCTGTCCCTTGGGGAGGCTGCTCCAGGAGGAGGGCAAGGCAAACTCTCCTGGATCTTTAAAGCTTGTTCCTTTTTTACACCTCTGAGAAAAGACACCTGCAGACATCACCTCGTAGCCTCACGTTATCCCAGCCGGTGTGTGATGAGGAGCTGGTCTGCTCTCTGTATCCGAGGTGATTCCTCCTCTCCGGACACACTATCAGCATCAGAAACTCATCCCATTCATAGCCTCCAATCGGGGTTGCTTGTCCATGCACTGATCGTTTTAAGCTTTGCCTCTTGAGGGCGTTTCATGAAAACTCGAGGCTGAAAAGATATGTCATGAGCTGTGAAAATACCAGGCTGCTGTTTCTGCAAAATTCCCACATGGTGATGAATGGCTTTGTTTAATTGTTTCTTTACCCTTTATTCAAGCTGCTATTTCTCTGGATTTTTTTTGTTTGTTTGTTTGCTGGTGTGTTTTCTGCTTTGAGGGCTTAATGTTGGGGATATGTCTTTTAGCCATCTGGAAATGGCACTGCAACTTTATCACTAGCAACTAGTTATTTGAAAGGTATTTTGTGGAAATTAATAGAAAAGTTAAGAGAAATCTGCATCAATTAATAATTTGAAGCAAACTAGTCTTTGGCATATTTGCTCTCCCTGCAGTACTAGCATGTTGACAGGTGAACTAGCTCCTTCAAAACAAGTTTGTTTCTGCCTGAACTGTGGTTGCACCTTTTAATTACCTTTTAGACATACCCCTAGGCACAGGGCAAAGGAGTAGCTGGAGGGATGCTGACATCAGATGACATGCAAGGTAAAGGCTGTTCTCAGAATGAGAAATAGGTGCAGTGATGCTTCCCTTGCAAGAAAAAAAACTGTTTTGGAGGTTTGGGGTTTACACACAGACAGCCCCCTAACTCCCACAGCTAAAAACTTCTAAACTGATTTCATTTAAATACTTCTGAATACTTCATTTAAATACATTTTTATTTAAATACTTCAGAAGGTCAAAGGGAATATGGGGTTTGAGGTAGTCAAGTAGTTACACCCCATCTCCAATTCTAATGCTGTGCCTGTTGTTTCTAATAATTCTAATAATTCTAATTTTGATGTGTTTACCTTTTACTGTCAGTAAACATCCATTGCTGACTGTAGACCCTGAGAATCCAAAGTCAGAACTTGTAGCAGCTTCTGAAACATTCTTTAGAGAGACTTTTAAGTGTCAATGTTGATTTAAACAAATTGCTTGATAGTGGCATTTCAGCTTCAGTGTTTGAATAGAGTGCACGTCCCCCTTCTGTTGAATAAGCTGAAAATATGTTTTGGTTTAGAATCTTCTGTATCTGGCAGGCTTGCTGTGATATCTTTCTGTTTGTCTCTCCACAAGATTGTGGAATTTTTCCTCTGAAGTGTTGTACGAGTCCTGGAGGGTGCAAATGTGGGGGTTTAACTCATGGAGAACAGAAAAGGAAATTGTACCTTTAAAGGTGAGAGGTTAATAGACAGAAAACAGTGTCCTATTGAAAAAAAAAAATCTATATGAAAAAGCATAAAATATAGGAGATGAAAAATGAAGGGGGAAAAAAAACGTGATGCAAATTAGCCTTAGGGGTTTTAATGTCAATGGGAAACACAAGGGGAAGTAGAATATTACAGAATGGCTAAATTTAGTATTTTCATTTCAATACTTCTGAAGGTCAAAGGGAGTGTGGGGTTTGAGATAGTCAAGTAGGCTATGAGCAAGGCAAGTAAAATAAAAGACATTAAAGGATTTACTCACTTGAATTGTTGTGAGTGCCTGAAATATCTAAACAGGAGGTTCTGGAATGATGTAATGGACAAACAAGGAGTTAGAAAGACCAGACCACCTCCTTTTTATTTTTTTTTAATTTTTTTTCTTCCAGATAACAGGGCTGGGAGCTGTGCTGATGTGAAAATTAACCAGCTTTATACTAAAAGGCTAAAGCCTAATAAAAATCCTTGCTTAAATAATGTAATAATAATACTAATGAAAAAAAAGCTGAAGTAAATTGCAGAGATAAGGGGCAGCAATATGATAAGATTTTTTTCTTGTCTGAAGAAAAAATTTCCATCCTTAGTCTGCTACACTTTTTGAAGTCTGTCAAGCATGTAGTGGATGAAACTTACATCCAAGAACAAATGTGGTGTTGTCAAGATCCAGAATGACAGCAATAGGAGACAAGCCCTGTAGAAATACCAGTTCTTCTAATTATTTTGAAGAAGGTAGAGGAAATCTGGAGAAAAAAAAAAGGAACAAAGATAAGTTTAAACAACATACTCGGTAAAAACCTCTCCTCAGTATAAAATCCATATGACTGAAAATTCTGTTATGCCACCTCATTAATGTCTTGGACTTCATCAGATGTTGTAGATGCTTAATAATTAATTTGGACCATGAAAAGCAGGAGTAGTTAAGTCAGGTGACAGTATCTTTTTACCAGATTTGGTTTAAACAAGATGTTAGGAGGGGATGAAAAAGTGGCAGGAAGTGATGGTAGGTTGGACACTGAATTTTCACTGGTATTGATCCATTCATTGAAGACAGGAATAGATGGAGTTGGGTGACAGAGAAGAAATAGGGATAAAGTGAATGCTTTATTGAAACATAATTAATTCTCAGTGTCATGAGGAGGCAGAAGCTAAAAGCATTAGAATTGAAAGAAATACAACCCTGTTTCTGGATATATACAGCAATAGGCTCTAGTTTTAAGAGTATGTCATAAGATTTAGCTAGTCACTGACTGCTTAAAGTTTCCTTATGATCTCGAGAAATTATATATATATTTTTTAAAACATTTTTTTCATTTGGTAGTTAAGACCAGTTGCTTGTTCAGCAGGAGGATTGAGAAACTAACTGGGTTGACACACACAGAGATTTAATTTAATTTAATTTTTTAAATTGTATTTTCTTCTTGTACAGTCTGGGTGTAAAGTTGAGAATGTACATTAGTGATATGCTGATTTTTCAAAGTAAATATTGTGGCTAGACATCCTGAATGTCTTTTTCTCCAAACAAGGCATTGCAAACCTACAAATCTAGTGCTGAGGGTATACTTGAAAGCAAATTCACCTGTTGATGCATGAAAATGTCATTTTGTCAAAGAAGCCACTTTTTGGTAGCACACAGTAAATAAAATCAGATAATGTGATTAGGAGTTTGTTGTGATGTGTTTTCTGTCTGAAGCATCTTAAAAGATGCAGGACTCCTATTTATAACTCTACATGTTCTCTGCTTTCCCTGCCTGTGTGCTCTTGTTTTACCTTTATTTTGGTGTTTTTTGGTACTGAAAAATGATCAGAAAGGAAAAGTTTTTGCTAGGAGGTAGACAGGGTAAGTGTAGACAGGAGGAGGAAGAAAAAGGTTGATGATAAAGTTCCTGTGGGTTTGGGCTGGCTAGGGCTGATACATCAATATTATGGGACTCTTTTGGTTGCTAATAGCCAAAGCTGGAGTGAAATCAGTAGAATTTTGACTTTGTGTTATTTTGTGCTGAGTCACAGCAACCAATGGATTGAAAGAAAATTTGTCATCAAGGGAAGCAGGAGGTAGGTTTGTTTTCAGTGCCTTCTGATGTTCACATTGCCAAACAATAGTTGCATCAAACTACAAAGTCAACTTAATTTAGTTTATTTTTAACCCAGTTTGTTAGATTAATATCTGTGATTTCTTATTTTCCTTATATGAAATGTACACTCTTGTTCCCTTGTGAGGGGTGTTTAGGGCATGTTAGAAATGTTAGGATTTATTTTTTTTTTCCTGATAGATGATGACTGTCAAATAATAGAGATGACTTGTTTATAAAGCACTTCATTTTCTAGATATGACCTTGTAAAAAATACATTGTGGGTCAGCTTGTTCCATAAGTGCAGGAAGGATGTGCTTTAACCTTAATCCAAACCCAGATTTAAAAGAAAACCAGATTATTTTATAGTTTGGCACACAGGAATAATCACTTCTGTTACTTTGTGTAGATGGGCATGTTAAAGTGATCTTATTTTTGTGGTGTTTTGTTTTGTTTTTTAATGTTGGTATAAGCCTGTTTGGCTGAAAAGTTTAATTCCCCACCAATAGCTGCTTTATGACTTGTGGGAACTTTTTGGTTTCAGGTTGTGTACTGTGGGGTTGTAGAAATTAGGTGAGGGATTTTGGTTTGGGTTTGGTTTTGGTTTTGTTTTATTTTTGGGTTTTTTTTCATTTAAACAGATACATTGCACTGTGACTACTCTGTAGTAAAAAAATTTAGTGTTTGCAACTCAAATCACAAAGGCCCAGTTACAAATTTGCAGAGGTTTTCCCTTGAAGTTGACCTGGCTTTGAGAATCTTTTTTTTTTTTCCCCCTCTTGCTCAATTGAATTTCTGGAGCTGCATCTGCTGGGTCCTTAAGTCAAAATGGACCTTTTAAAAAGTGGAATTCAAATCACCTTGGAAATACCTTGGTGATAGTAAAAGTATAGTGAAGTGCTATATATGTTGTGGTTCATCATTTATTGATTTCCCCACCTTCCCTCTGGTTAACTTTTCCAGTAAACCTTGTAAATGCACTGCTAATAAATGTCTTCAGGGGTGTTTCTTAAGTAATTTTTTAAAAAATTAAGGATTATGCCTTTTAAGGCCCCACTTGTGTGACTGTCCTATCAGTTTCTGACACAGCACCAAGTGTCAAGTTATTCTATTTCTGTGAGTGGGTTTGGTTTTGGTTTTGTTGGGTTTTTTTTGTTGTTGTTTTTTTTTTTTTCAACCAAAAATATACTTCCTTTATTTTTTGTTTGTTTCTTGTGTATTTTTTAGTGTACAAAAGGGGCCTGGCAGGCCTCATTTTAGGCATGTCTCTCAAAAAACCCGCCTTTTATTAAACACAGAAGATCTTTCTGATTGTTACTGGGGGTATACTCAATTGACTTCTTAAAATCAGTAATTTTGCAGAAATACTTTTGATAGGTGGTGGTTTATTTTAACCACCTTTTCAGCCCTTTTTTCCTTTTGTACAAGATGAGGTCACATCGCTGACGTGTGACATCCTTACAAACTTGACTTGTCCTCAACATCATTCAGAGAATGCAGTTTAGTTTCTTCCTTTTATTTGCTTTTGAGCAATAGTCAATATTCATTTTTTAATTTGTCTATAGTACAAAATTGTAGCTCTTTTCAGGCCTTGTGTTAAATGAAGTTTTAAGGTTGCTCTCATTTTTAAACAAGCACCAGCCCATCTTGCCAAGTGGCCTAGAAACAGAACATGCCCAATTTTCTTGACCTTTCTATCATCTTTTTATTTCTATGTCAGTGCTAGGTTTTGATATATCCTCAGCAAAACTTAACTTTGCAGGTCTTTCCAAACACCGTAGCTTTTAATTTCGTGGTGCCCCTGAGCCACGTTTCCCAATCCCATTTTGCAGCTAGAGGAGGTTAAGCAAAGGGTTTAGAAACAGGCTGTGTTGTGCTTGAACAATAGCTTTTTGTAGTTGAGGTGATTAAAGTTTCTTTCCTCTAGATGTTCTGAACTTTACAAGAGTCTGAAAACATTTTTAAGTTAGGAACACCCCAGTTCCTCAGGTGATATGGAAGTTTCTGCTGATGGGCATTCCCACAGAGCCCTCTAGTCTATTCTGCTTTGCCAAGTGCATTTGCAACAGGAGGTATCAGTGAAGAGATAAATTAATCTGCTATTTTTTTTTCTTTTCTTTTTTTTTCCTCTCAGATAACAATGTAATGACTTGGTGGATGTGTTTTCACATGGCAAACGTAGGATGTTGCTCTAGAGTTTTTTTCCCAGGAAAATAGCATTAACCCTATATTATTCATTATTTTTTTGTGAAGACCTTCCATCGGCTGTTATCTCCAAAAAAGCTGACAGTTTACTTCCTTGAGATTTAAATACGTGTCTTAGCATCCTGAACTTGCTGTCTTGGAAGTGAAAAAAGCAAATTAAAAGGATGTTACAACATTTACACACAATTGGTTACAAAAACCCAATACATGTGGGTAAAATACTGGATTTTAAGGAGTGTGTTGATGACCAAGTGCTGCTTCAGGGTGGTTTTTGAATTGGGTAGGTGCCCTAGTCTCTCCCTGAGTGTCAGAAGATGTAATCAGAGCTCAGGGAATTGCTCAAACATCTGTCCAAGCTGTGCTGGAGGTGCTTGGCATGATGTCAGGAGGCATGATTGTGAGGAAACCTCATTCTCTGGGAAGTCTAGAGGCCTAACATGGAAGAGCCAATAAACAAACAAAATTCTCCTTGGAAGTAAAGGTTTGGTAGCAAAGCTGAACCATATCTTGCCTTGAAAAATTCCAGCTTCTCTCAGTTTGGAGACAGTGCCCTTTACAGCACAGGCTGTTCTTTCAGTGCCTCTCATATCTTCTCAGTGTTTCTGGCACCAAGCTAAAGGACAGGCAGCAGTTTCCCAGGACAGTAGAGCTCATGGCTGTGCCTTCAGTGAGTCCTTTCATCACGACAGCTGCCTCAGCTGGGAAACATACACTGATAGTACATTGGATCATGGATCTTCAAGATAACTTTATCTCTTAACCTGTTTCTCTTCATCCTCCTTGTTTGCCATCTGGTTTTATATTTACACCATTATGCAGGCCATGATTTTTGTGTTTTTATTTTTACATCTGGATACCTCTGACGTGGAATATCCAAGAGTGTTAGTCACATGGCATTCCTTCTGGCAAAGCCCTCAAGTCTAGTGATACCTGATTTAAGAAGGCAGGAACTTCACTTTTGTTCTTGTCAAGATGATTAATTGTGACAAGGTAGGTCACTGCAGTAAGTGATTCTGTGTTGCCCAGTGAAATGTGTATTTAGAACACATCCACATATGGTAGTGTACTTCTCTTGATCAGAAGAAAATATGTGGGGATCATAATTTCCTTAGGGAAATGCAGACATTCAGGAATATATGGTGTTTACAGTTTTACTAAAAATCATTTTTTCATGGCAGCCAAACTGAGAAGAAAGTGTCATATGTGGTTTGAGTTGGTGCTGCACAAAAATCCCTAAAGAATACACCATGAAAACTTCTCACCATCATGCCATAGGTTTTTATCTGTAGACTTTATGCAAAAAATGCCATGGTATCTTTAGGAAAGAAAAGATGAGTAGAACATTTCCATGACAACCACCACGGATTTTCACCAGAAGTAGCATTAATTTTGATAGTTCAGAGAAGATCCAAGGTTTGCCATTGGCTATGAAGAAATTACCAGAGGTGAATTTAAAGTGACCATTGCCAAAGATGAACAAGGCAGTTTGAAGTTGTTTAGCCTCTGGGGTTTAGTTTGGGGAAAATGCTCCATCCTGAAGAATGGAAGAGGAGATTTATAGCAGACAGCCCTTAGATGACTATAACAACTCAGGATTGTTATATTTTCAGTCATAAAAAAAATAAATGTTAACAACTCAGATAGGATTGTTGTATTTTCAGTCCCTGGAGGTGTTCCAAAAAACTCTAGACTTCAGGACATGCTCTGGTGGGATGGGGAGGTGGTTGTGTTGGGTTTTGTTGTGGGCTTTTTTGTCCTTGTTTATTTTCTTTGTCTGTTTGGGTTTTTTGATGTATGTATGTGTTTTGTCCGTGGCTGGACACAGTGATTTTAGAGGTTTTTCCAACTGTGACAATTCTGTGTTGGTGTTTTATTTACTGCACAAGTTATGAGGGCTATTATGAAATAAATGACTGAACTCGTTATTAGTTGAGTTGGGGACTTCTCAATGGTGAAGGAAGCTTTTCTTTTTCAGCTTTAATAGAAGAAACTGCCTTCCCAGTCATTTGTTGGTAGGAATTTGTAGGAGGGCTTTACTCACAGGTGAAAAGGGATTTCAAGTGTATAAATTCCTCAGAAAATAGAAGAAGGGGTCAGTCAGCAAAGGGAGCTGTGTTGAAAGATAGAAATTAGCCTAGCTGAAAGTAGTAGATAAAGTTTATAAAGGGTGTAAGAAATGGAAGATAATTCTTGTGAAGAGATTAGTACACAGGTTGGTAGATGAGGGGATAGTAGATGAATAAAATAAGGAAATATATGCTAGGAAAACTTGCTGATGGTGTCACTGATATTTAGAAACACTGTGACATCATACAGAGAGGCTACCTAATAGAAATGAGGTGAAATTCACTATTAAGAAATGAAGATGTTCCCTCTTAAGCATTTCTTTACATCAAGAACTTGTGGGGATTGAAAGTGAAGCTATGAAATGACCTCAATCTACAGAAGCCCTGAAATCCAAATAAAGACAAATGTAATCTTGGGAGTTTAAGAAGAGGTGTTTCAGGCAAAACTGGAGAATTATTAATAACACCAAAGAAGGGCTGAGCTCTTATCTGGACTGTTGTGTATGCCTGTGTTTGTTCATGTTCAAGGGCAAACTGGCTAGAGTCACTGCAAAGCCATTTTCCTGTTGAGCATCTCCATTTATCTCATGGTTGTCCATCTGCTGTTTGAGTTTATTTTGCTCATTTAAAAACATACCAAAAATGTCTTTCAAAATATTTGAGAAAAAAAAAAAGAGATTTTCTATGCTGAGTATATCCCAAACTTCTTTTTTCAGTTAGAATCCAAGGCTTCCCAAAATTCTCAGGTTTATGTTGCATTCAGTGCAATTGTGACTGGCTGATCTCAGATACAGTAGTTTTGTATCTCTTAACAGGTTTTTAATCTCTGTTGGGAGAAACACATGAGGTGATGCCTGAAATGTCTTTGTGAAAGTCAGTTCTGATCACAAGAATTCTTATAAATGGTTGTCAGGTAGCAGTGACTTATGAAGAGACTCTATTAAGCACATTTGGATATCCTTTTCTTTTATAATCTCTTTGTGCTAACTGAAAGAAGAGTGTTTAAAGTAGGCCCAATTATATATTTGATGTATTTTAAATGGGAAATCTAAGCCCTTCAGAGTCTATACATTTATGTTGCTCCATATTCAAGTCAAAAAGTGTACAGGAGATCATTTCTCACCCAGTGATGCTGTGCTTATGGAATCTGAGGTAGGTAGTATTTAATACAACACAACAGGGCATTTGAAAGAGACCTTTAGAAGCCCTGTGGCAAAACTTCCCATGCAGTGTAGTCTCCTAAATTTTGTATTGCAGAGTCACAAGGATTTACAACCTGTTGGAGACTCTGCATCTGTATGAAGATGCATGGAAACACCAAGATTATTAGAATTTAGTTCCCAGCTGGTTTTTTTTTGGAGTTAGAGTGGAGTGTAAGGAGAAAAGCAGCAGCAGGAGCAGATCTACAGCCTGTTGCATACAGTTGTGTAGCTGTTGTTTACTGCTAAGTAACTCCAAACTGCAGCGTTATACATGTGAAAATCATCATGGGTCACTATAAATGATGATCCAGTGAGTTGCATAAGACAGTACTTGGCAATCAGAGACTGAAAAAGGACCCTTAGCATAAATAGACTTGGGGGTGTGGAATGGGGGAAGAATATTACTGCTTTCTCTGCAGGAGTGAGCATTTTCAGTGATTAAACTGCTGTCACCTAAAATTTGTTTATTTCACTTTTCTCGTAGACCTTGTCTGGATAGAAAAAAATAGACGATTGTGCTGAATTAACTGAAAATGTGGATTTGTTATGGAAAAAAACCAAACAAACAGCTCCTGTGCTGACTTGCAAAGTGAATTAAGCTAAAAAGCATCTAAGACCCCTTCACTGTTGAGTGAAGACAGGGGGATAGAATTCATTTAAGATTTATTAGTGCAGTTTGTATACTCTGCCTTAGAGATCTCAGTTCTTTCTTAATAAAATATTTCATTTGTTCATGCCTTGCAACCTCAGAGTAAAAGAACATTTGTAGTTCTGCTGTGAAGAAGTGTCACACTGAAGTCATGATTGTGTGAAATGTTCCTTTACACCTTCTGAGTTATTGGAGGTCAAGTGATGCGTGTGGGGAGGCGCTGGCTGGAAGTGCATGGTTACAGGGATTAAGGATTGGAGGCAGAATTTAAAATGCTGCATTCTGATTTTCTGACTTTTTTTAATTGCTTTTTAAAGGAATCATGACAACCTCAGGAAAAGAGAATTTCCGACTGAAGAGCTACAAGAACAAGTCTCTAAACCCCGATGAGATGCGGCGCAGGAGAGAGGAAGAGGGTCTGCAGCTGCGAAAGCAAAAGAGGGAGGAGCAGGTACTTTGCTACAGCTGCAAAACTCTCACCAGGCCTTAAAGAGTCTTGTCCTTCACAGTCTCTGGCTCTTAGCTTTTCTTAGTTTTTTTGGTTTTTTTTCAAGTCACTTTTTAGTTGTTCCTGCCCTGCCAAATGGAATCATAGAAATGTCTGGGGGAAAGGGACCTCTAGAAGTCATCTAGTCCAGCCCCACTTCTGAGAGGAGGGGCATCTTCTACTAGAGCAGGGTGCTCAGAGTCTCCTCAAGCCCCACCTCATTGAATGTCTCTAGGGATGAGGCCTCAACCACCTCCCTGGCCAACCTGTGCCAGTGTCCACCACTCTCGTAGTAAAGAACTTAATTTCTCATCTAAATCCACTCCTTTCACTGCAGGCCTTTAGAAAGAGACCCTCTCCAGGCTTTTTATCAGCTCTCTTCAGGCAGGTGCTCTAAGATCTCCCCAGAGCCTTCTCTTGTCCAGGCTGAACAACCCCAGCTCCCTCAGCCTGTCCCCATAGGAGAGATGTTCCTGCTCTCTCGTAAGTTTCATGGCCCTTCACTGGACTCTCTCCATCAGCTCCATGTCTTTCCTGTGTTGAGAGCTCCAGAGCTGGACACAGTACGCCAGGTGAGGTCTGCCCAGAGCAGAGCAGCAGAATCCCCTCTGTCCATCTGCTGGCCACACTACTCCTGATGCAGTCCAGGATGAACTGACCTTCTGGGCTGCAAGCATGCACTGGCTGCTCATGTCCAGCTGCTCCTCTCTCAGCACCCCCAAGTCCTTTTCTGCAGAGCTGCTCTCTATCCCCTCATCCCCCAGCCTATATTGACAGTGAAGATTGTTCCAGCTCAGCTGCAGGACCCTGCTCTTGCTCTTGTTGAACCTCATGAGGTTCCCCTGAGCCCACCTCTCCAGACTGTCCAGGTCCCTCTGGATGGCATCCCAGCCCTCTGGTGGACCCACAGCACCACTCAGCTTGGTGTCATCTGCCAACTTGCTTAAGGTTACAGGTCCCCCTGTCTATATCAGAAATCAGTCACTTGTAGACTCTGCCCCTTCTGTGAGCTCTACAGAGCTTGGTGAGTGCTCCTCATTCACCTAAGTGTAAGATTGGTCAGAACAGCTTAAAGATGATTTACACAAAGCTATCTAACCTTGCACTGAAGGTCATTGGGAAACTCCTGGTTGGTTTTTTTGTTTGTTTGTTTGTTGGGCTTTTCTTTTGTTTATGGTGGGATTTTGTTTGTTTTTTGTTCATTGAGTTGGTTTGGTTTTGGTTTGTTTTTTTTTTATTTTTTTCTACCTAAGTTAGAGTGGCAAGTAAGGACATATTGCAGCTAGAATAGGAGAAGAAGGTCTGACCAAGCCCTTTATAAGTTACAGTAATAATTTTCTTGAGGGAAGAAGTAATTTGCTGATCTGAGTATTCCCAGTTTTTTGCCTTTAAGTTTCAGCTCACAGAGTGACAGAATGTTAGGAATGGACCTCAAAAGATCATCTAGTCTGTCCTCCTTGCCAGAGCAGGATCAGTTCATTTATGAATTTATGAAGTTCATGCTGTGTTTATGTCCATAAGGCTAGTACCTTAAGTAGAGAAGATCAGAACATCAGAAGAGACAAGACATGATGAAAACCCGTTTTCTGATTAAAAACAGGGAGCACTGAACAGTTCTTCCTTTTGTTCTCAGTTGTGTTCATTGGAAGCTTGGAGAGATTCAATTTAAAGTTATAATGAAGCCTTCATCAGTGTTGAGGTGTCTGGAGTTAGAATGAAGATAGGAATATGCTTCTGTTTGGGTTGGTAGATCTGGTCTGTAGTCTGTCCTGTAGTCTTTTTAGTATCATTTTCACAGTCTTGATAGCAGATGCTTCAAGAAAAGGCAGGGGAGACTTCTGAGAGGAAAGAGCAAAATGAACAAGAACTATTGCTCAGTATTTGCAGGTAGCATTTCCAGACTGCTGGTAGCACAGATTGTCATCTTATTTGTAAAGCCCTTGCTAAGTTTGGAAAGTGATGAGTCATTTTCTGTCTTATTTGTACCTCTGACCTCTCTTGAACCTGATTACTGCAGGTTGGCTAAATAAAGTGTGTGCCACTCTTTCCTTCTGTTAGGAAAATTGTTAGGCTTAACTGGACTAACAGTGGAGCAGAAGTGGAGTTGCAAGCAGAGTCTGCAGCTCTACAGTTTCACACCTTTTATGGGTACTTCTCTTTCCATGTATTTGCCACACAAGTCTTTGAAGTCTAAATTTCCTGGGTTTGGGGGGTTTCTTTTTAAGCTGAACAACCCCACTAAACCAACCTCAGGCCTCTGAATTTCCACACAATTTGGCAATATGTACATTTTGGTTTGAAATTGTGTTTGAGCACATTTGTTGAGCATGAGCAGGCACATTATGCAGTAGCTTAGAAGGAGCAGCGTTCCATAAGGATGCTCATCACTGACCTAAGGTTGCTATAGGTTTTGTTTCTTCCACATCTCTGGAGAGAAGAGTCACAGCAGGTCTGTGTTAGGGTTTGTTAGACACTTTGCAGTTCTTTTGAGTAACAGCATCCTTTGCAATTGTCTGGCAGCTAGAAATAGTTTGTAGATGGCAGTGAAGAAAAGGGAGTAAGTTGTCAAATGTTGGGAACCAACATACTGCTGTTCTCATTGACACCACAACCAGTCTCCATTTGCTGTCAGGAAGAGCCCATAGTCCTGTAGTCCATAGACTAGTTTATTTCAGGTGATGACACATGTCATTTTTCCTTCACCCCACCATGACATGCTGTATATATTTGCTAATGGAATTTATCTCCAATCCTTTTTCTGTAGCTGTTTAAACGTCGAAATGTTGCCACAGCTGAGGAAGAAGCAGAGGAGGAGGTGATGTCAGATGGTGGCTTCCATGAGGCACAGATGAACAACATGGAGATGACTTCTGTAAGTGATGAGAAAGGAATCCACTTGTTTGTTCAAGAAAAAGAAATAACATTGTTGTTCCAGTCAGGCTCGTTACTCCCTGGTCTCCTTGTTTGCCATTACAGATTATTTTATCAGCTGTTGCCCAGAGTGATTGGGATTTTTCAAACCTGAAGCATGAAAATACATACAATTTGTTATTGCAATTTGTTCAGTGGTAATCTTTGTTAGTGGACTTTCAAGTGTCACCATTTTTAGCCATAGTGTTGGAAACACAGCTATACTCAATTTATCTACCTGCATAGGTTCTTAAACTCCTTTCTAAGCTGGAATTTCATTGTACAGAAAAAACTTAAGAGGCTTTTCAGCTTTTTCTGTTTCAATACCTCAGTCATCTCCCTGTAAAATAAAATGGTGAGGGATTCAGGCTGTAATGGAGATGTTTAAAGACAATACAGTCCTTCCTTAAAAGTCTGACCACTGGTCTTCACACTTGTGTCCAAATTCAGAGTATGCAAATGAAGTTTTCCAAGAAGTCAGTCAGTTGAAAATAACTTGAGAAGCAGAAATGCCTATAATCTATATGATGAATCACTAATAGAATATATTATTTTACTCTACAAGATAGTTTTTAAATGTCAAGCAAGTCCTAAATACCATTTAGTCATTTGTGTGAAAGCCTGTGTGAAATGGATAGTAAAAAGTAAGGAAAGAAGCCTATCTGAAACAGGTACTACCATTATACAGTTTACTATTATAAATATAATTAATTTCAGGGTATTAACAGAGCTGTTAGCTGTTACAGACAAAGCTTAAGTAGTTTGAGCACTGTCACCTCTCTCCCCATCTAACTGGTTTTTGATCTGATCTGTATAAGGATTTTGACCAGAGGTGGAAGAATTAAAGTCAGACTTTCCCTATGCTTCTTTACATGTGTAATGAACAGAATGTCAGATTTTTCCTGGTTTAAGAGAGGTTGCTGCTTTAATTTAGCTGTACGGGTGGAAGCCATCAGTATTATAGAAAATTTAATGCTTTTACTTAAATTAGAAGCATTATGTTTGTCAAGTCTTTAAAAGGACAGATCCTGTACGTTTTGGTGTAAGCGTATGAGTCAAAATGTACAGAAATCTAAACAACAGCATAATTAAAGAGGTGACCTTGCAAAATGGCAATTAATACTCCATTTGATGAAGCTGATAATGTTATTTTAGACAAGGGCAGATGGAAGGAAAGATAAAAATAAGAAGAGGAAAGAATACTGGTGGGAGATTCTGAAGAGTAATTTTCATGCCATATCTTAAGTAAAATTGGAATTTTGGCTTCCAGAAAAGAAAAACTACCCTCAAGTACCATCATTCTTATGTAGATGTACAGATATGATGGCTCATTTGTTATTTACTCAATAAGAAATAAGCTTGATAGCAGTTTAGCAAATCCTGTAACCTTTTTCCTACTGATACCAGATCTTGTTTTCCCTCTTGCTTTCTACCATTCTCATTCTGAATACTAGAGTGCAGTCATCACCTCTGATATGACTGAGATGATTTTCTCCAATAGTCCAGAGCAGCAGCTTTCAGCTACCCAGAAGTTCAGAAAGCTTCTCTCTAAAGGTAAGAGCTGAAATGATTTGAAGAGAACTGCAGAAGCACCCCTGACACATTTTACCTTTGACAGCAGTGAAGATTGTGCTTCATACCCAAAATTCTGGCTGAAGCTTGTTTTGTCAACTGTCAGCTGAATGTATGTCACTTCTTTTCCTCAAGTCTATATAACTACTAGTGATGGAGGTGTGATGCAAACCCTTGAATGATAGTTTAGGTCATTTAGGCAGCATCTCTTTGGCTCAAAAACAGATTCTCTGCATGTGCACGTGCCAGAGGGATTTCACAGAATGGGTGCTGTGAAGTTAAGCTTCCAAAATTACTAATTACTAAATAGTGTTTTGAATCATGTTACTTTATTACCTCAAATTGAGACTGGAGTCTTAGGGAGTCCCATTCCAATAGGGATCTGTTGCCTTTTAGTAAAGGTAAAGCAGTATTCTAGAAAAGGACACAGGAAAGATGAGTTAGAATGTCATTGGATTTTGTTTTGATGCAGTAATTTGAGGATTTCCTTACACAGAAATGAATGTATCTAACTTTGCTCTTTTATTTTAAATAGAACCAAATCCTCCAATAGATGAAGTCATAAACACACCAGGAGTGGTGGCCAGGTTTGTGGAGTTCCTCAAAAGAAAAGAAAACTGTACATTACAGGTATAAAAATATAAATGTGTATGTCTTTCTGCATTTGGTGAAGCAGATTAGGAGAAAAAAACCCCAGTAATTTGTTAATTAGTTATACTTCCTCTCTTCTTATTCACTAGGTGCAAAAAGCTACTTTATCTTTAGGGTTTCTAGGAAGACCTCTGGGGATGAGGGATGTCTGAGTTAAATTTTGTGATTTCTAGGATGAGGTCTTGACAGTCTAACAGAGTTTGACACCTGGACCTCAAAAAATGAAAAACTATTAAATTTAACTTCTTTTTTCCTTTTTTTTTTTTTTTGTTTGTACTAATTGAAGACATCTTTAGAATAATGACAACATTTTTGAAATATTGAAAAGTTTTGAATTACAGTCCCCAGTGATAAACCTAGAAACCTTAAAACTTTGGTTTGAAAAACTAAATTGTGTCTCATGATTTTGGGTAATTGTCTTGAACTTGCTTTTTGGAGCTTTGTCTCAGTTCCAGCTGTCCTTTTTTCTGCTCAGAGTTTATTTGTTTTGGGCTACCTTGAGGAGTCAATAACTATGGACAATGAGTATGTGACAGATTTAAGCCACTTGGGTTGCAACTCCACTGGAATGTTTGTAATCACATTTAAAAAATAGAATGCCGTTTAATATTTATATAGATAATAATTAATATAATTAATAATTATAATTTCTCCTTTAGTTGGTCAGGAGGGCAGGGTTAATGATATTTTTTAAACTGAAATCAGTAATTAAACACTTAAAAACCTTACAAGCCTAAGCTTAATTGTTGAGTTCTTATTTCAGGCCCATTTCAGCATTCTCTGCATCTCCTTAGCAGCTTGTATGATTAAATCTTAAATGTAAGTCCTTGGATTATTTTCCAGGATTTTCACTGGAATATTGATGAACCAACATCAGTTTAATAAAATCAATTAGTAATGTCAAAACCAGTTTTTAGCATACAAATTTCCATTTTTATTGTTCATGGGTTTCTGCCTTTTCATTCAACTCTTAGTAGTTTTGTTTGGTTGGGTTTTTTTTCTCTAGACTCTGAATACATCTGGTGGGATTTAAATTCACTAGTGTAGTGTACTCATTTTTGGACTGAAAAGCAGATAGAAATCTATCAAAATCTAGATTTCTTAGAATCTGTATATTCTGAGGTCTGTTTCAAGTCTTGAATAAAACCATCATACACTCATAACTCCTAGAAACAACACCAGTCACTAGAGTTGAAGTACTTTGTAGTTGCAGAGTTCTATGAGATTGTTATCACAAATTTGGTTTTTTTGCAACTTCCTCTCCTTGTTTAATTTTAGAGCTCTTTTGTGTTTAGTTTTTTTCTTGTTTGGTTGGGTTTTTGGTTTGTTGTAGGGCTTTTGTTTATGTTTTAATGGCTTTTCTTTGCTTTATATCCATCAAATTTTGCCAAACTATCTGGTATATTCAGGAATATCATTGCTGATTCAGGTAATGCAGGTATCAGATGTCTTGTGTGAAGACTCATCTTTTATGTATAGGCCAGTAAGGAAAGGCAGTAGAACAGACCAAAGGTAATCTAATTGCATAGCAAAAAAAAATTATTATGCAAAAATAAAAATAAGAATAATTGAGGTTCTCGAGCACTGCAAACTCGCTCAAATGCCTGTACACAAATGCACGCAGCATGGGGAACAAACAGGATGAAC
>JANHGL010012730.1:0-18427 GCA_024611195.1 Ceyx melanurus | reverse complement strand
AATTAAATATAAATTAAATATAAATTAAATATAAATTAAATATAAATTAAATATAAATTAAATATAAAATAAAACGAAAGTTTTCTTACTGCTAGCTCACAAAGCTGTGTAGCCCCAGGTCCTGGTTTCATCCCTCAGGTATGGTGTTATTTTTTCAGTAAACACAACTCCATTCCCTTTACAGCCAGAACTTCCCAAGTGCTGAGTGCACAGCTCACTCCCAAAGCTACCCACAGCTCTGCTCACCCAAACCTTCTTTGAGCAGCACTTAAATGGGTAACAGTCATAGCAGGGAGAGAACAACAATCATTTTAGCATGGAGCATGGACCATTTCTAATTGTAATTTTTGGCAACATCAAGTCACTTTTGTCTTATTTTTCCTCTCCCTGAGCTAGACAGAATTAAGCTACAATAAAAATTAAAAATGACCTCCTTATGAACCTGGAACATTTTCATTCCCCACAGATTTTAAAAGAAAAAAAAATTACTCTAGAAGCAAACCCACACACTGGAAATTAATTATAGCCTCTAAATTATTCAATGCTTAACAAATCTATTCAACTAGTTATCTCTGCAAATGAACTCAAGGCCATTGAATAAAAGCAATTCCAAGCATACCCACAAGCCAAATTTAGCATGTTGGATCAACAGCACCACAGTTAGTTCTGAGACCAACCAGGATCAAAAATAATTCAAATTAATTTCAAAGTGAGTGCTGATTTTCTTTAGTACTAGCAAAAAAACTACTGAAATACACCATGCTAATTTAAAGTTTCATTTATCACCCTTTGTAGCTCAAAATCAAAATAATAATTTCCCCATAGTTCATATAACTCTTCTAAGTTTTTAGTCCATTTTGAATTCCCACTATTGACAAGTCTTCGTTATTTCCTGATAACTCTTTGCTATCATTAGCCAAGAAAATAGTGTTTAAAACAAACAAATAAAATGTAAGCAAAAAAAAAAGAGTAATAGTAATTTAACATTGTTTGGAAACTAAGTGGTAAAAAAAAATGAAGTTGCAGGTTCTGTGCCAAAACCAACAGCATTATAACGTGACAAAATTAATGCTTAATATTAGATTTTTAGTCAAAGTAAAATTTCCCCAAAAAGCAACATTTTCCTGCACATTTGTCTGTGCAGAGATAATTTATGGCCAGTTCCAAGTGATGTTACTCAACACAGAGTGAGTTCACATGGTTTTAATCAAGAAATACATATGTACTATTGAAAATTTACTCTTAAAATGCTCCATAAATCTATGCAATTTATCCAGTGACATATAACAAACAAGCCAGCAGATTTTTTGGGGAGATATTTTATTAATGTACAATTTTATTAGCGATGTACAATAGACATTTTAATTCTCTAGGTATCGTCTCCTTGCAGTTTGGTAAATGCTCATTCATATATAAAACTAAACGATGCTTTTTTGTTTTGGAAGGACTGGAAATCATGAAATCTAAGTGCTACAGTATGTTTTTGTAGTGATTAAACACGTTGTCCAGAAGAGTTACCAGCCACTTCAGTGAAGCACTTGGAAAAATGTTTCTGATCAAGTTGAAATGCACCCGTTCATAAATAATGATTGGTTTGCTCACATCCATTACACTGCTAAATACAACTGTCTCCAATATAAAATACAGTTTCAATACATCTCTCCACGTGGACAAGTAGATAATCTAGTCATATTTACTTTTAACCATGGCTAATACAAATTTACAAGTAAAATAAGTTCAGAATTTATTCAGAGTAATTCTTTTTCAACCAGAAGCTTTACTCTGGACAACGCAGAAGTATATTGCAAGTGACATTCTGCAGCAGAAGCTGGAGGCTTGAGAACAACTAAGAAGGATTAAATACCAGCAATACACACTTTTACAAGAACTCTGACCATTCTGAATGTTAACATCAAAGAGTGGGTACTTCAGCTTGTGCATCTGTCAAAACAATCAAAACCTCCACACAGGAAAATGAACAATATCCCAGATACAGAACACAGTATTTCAGAGGATGGGTTAGACAGTGGCATTGAGATTTCTCAGATCAAATTGGCAACTGAAACTTCACATCCAAATGAGCTTGTTTTGCTAAGCTTACAATCTCTGAGAGTTTCACCACCTGGAAAAGAGAAAAAGCAAGATTTAATTGCAAAATAATCCTATTTTGAGTGAGCTGGATCTGGCTTTTTAAACAAAGTTATGGCAGAGAATCACCAGCAAGATCTTAAAAGTAGGGGGTGGGAGGGAGGGGTGGAGAACAAGGGGCTATTCCTCAGTCCAGTGTTCTTAATCACTTTTAAATGAAAAGTCATGTCTGGTTCTCTTTTACAACCAAATTATTGATTATCTTGATAAAATGCTACAAGTTTTAAACCTTACATGTCACCTGAGGTTTTTTTACAAGTATTTCTATGTCTTCTTTTGATACCTTATGAAGCCTCAACTTCTCTTGTATAATAACCCAACACCTCTATGAATTATTTCCTTCTTAAAATACTGCAACTCAGAGGGGGGAAAAAATGTCCCCCACACAGAAATTTCTGGGTTATAATAATTTGATTGTTTAGTAGTTCCCCTTACAAAATACCTCCTTGCTAATTTGTAAACCATTTGCTTCATGCCCTGATATTAAATAGCATTTATCCTAAGATACCTTTAGTTCATTGAATAGAATTTCAGCTTCCCTATATTCTGCAACTGACACTATGTTCTGAAAAGAATATTTGTAATCAGCTCTCTCACCATTTTTGCAGCTTCATCCAAGTCATCACAGGCAAGGATTTTGAGGCCACTAGCTGTTATTAAAGCTTTGGCATCATCAACTCGTGTACCTTAAGAAACAGATAAAATGCCATTTATTGAAGAGGACATTAATACTTCCAGAGTATTCTCCTATTTTTCCAGGAAGCCTGTTCCAAAAAGTGAATAAAACTAGAAGACAAGAACTTTAGTTCTTAGAAGCAGGAAGTCTCTTTTTATTAACTTGTCAATCATCTAAACTCAAGTTGATTTTTCTATAGTCTTCAGCTTACAAGCAATTATGTGGACAAAATATAATAATAAATATAATAATAAATGTGGACAAAAGTATATTTAACATGTGCTGAGGAACACTCACCTTGCAACCGTACCACAATAGGTATCTTTAGGTCCAAATCCTTTACTGCCATAACAATGCCCTGAGCTATCACATCACATCTCATAATGCCACCAAAAATATTTACCAGGATAGCCAGTACCTACAGAAACAAGGACAATATCAATGTTAAAAAAGGCCAAAGGCACATCAGATAAAAGCTTCACTCAGACCTTCAGCCTAAAGACAACTCCAGCTCTTTCAGCATAATAAAGGACTTTGTGAAAGATGGGGAACATTTCTGTTGTAGAGGACATCAGCAAGGAAAGTACAGTTCTGTAAAGTCATGCACAGCAGAATAGTTACTTCAGAGCAAAAAAAAAAACTACTGCAGAAATGCCTCTCCCAGGAAAATTCCAAATTGCCCTGCAATCCAGCAGGAGTAGCAGGCAATAGCTAATTTCCCTCAGTGTGTATTGTGTAGCTACTTAAAAAGTCACTTATTTTCTGTCCAAAAGCCAACACTGTACATTACTTCAGAATATTCTGAGCACTAAAGAGAGCTTTGATTTTCTTCAAGCAAATCAAACAGATTCAGTGAAGTCATTTAACAACTTGTCAACTATTTATCTTTCCATTTCTATCCTTACTCTAGCAGAGGTATCCCTCTCACTAGTACCCTCACATCCTGAAGAAGCCATGCTAACTAACACCAAGCTTAAAACACATATGAGACACTGTTCAAAGTGGGGTAAAAAGATCACAGTCAATGGTGAAAGATGGAATAACCTAGGAGCAAAAATGGGTAGACAGCCTTGGAGGACAGAATGAATTTAAAAAGACAAAATATTCCCATGCAGCTGGCTAATAAACTGTAGCTTGGTTCTCATTACCTGATAATTAGCCTAGTTCATCTGTGTGACATTGTTCTGGCTCTTGCTGTTACTGGGAGAAGCAATTTAAGACTGGCACCCTAGAAGGCTGTTCCAAACAACCTGCCAGAGTGCAGCCCATGACACCAGGGCTGCTGTTTGATTCTGAACACCAGGAATCCCAGCTACAGTCAGCATCAATTCTGATAAAACAAGGAGCAGCTGAAGGCAGGCAGAAAATGAAAGATGCATGCAGATGGTTTCTGGAGAACATGCACTAAGCACTACCCTTTAAATCACAGCCTGTGTTACCACTCTATAAGACCTTAATATGCCAACTCTTCCCTCACCTTTTTATCAGAGGTAATGAGCTTAAAGGCTTCTGTCACTTGCTGCACTGTAGCACCACCACCAACATCAAGGAAGTTTGCTGGAGTTCCACCATGAAGTTTAATTATATCCATTGTGGCCATAGCTAAACCAGCACCATTGACTAGGTGAGAATAAAGACAACATTTAGGAATTCAGTTCATAACTCCATGAGGTCATTGAAAATTCATCAGCTGGAACATACCTAAGCAGCCTATGTTCCCATCCAGCCCTATGTAGTTGAGATCTGCTTTGGCAGCATCCCTGTCTCTTTGATCTTCCTGTGTCCAGTCTTGCATATCAAAGATCTTCTTCTGACGATAGGCTGAGTTGCTGTCAAAGTTTATCTTTGCATCCATACACATCACTGAAAGGGAAAAAAAAAAACACCAAAATAAACAAATAACCATTTAATACTACAATGATAGCTCAACTGCTACATGGATGTATCAGAGTATGTTAAGTAAAACTTGGCAACTAGCTCAGAAGTCCAAACTTCACAGTTCTTGTTGAAAAGATACACTTGGCACTGCATAAAAATACAAGATTTTCTCCACTTTGCCCACACAATCTGCTAAGTGCCTTTAACTACACAAAAAGGGAAGGTAACTAGCTTGTGAGACACTAAAATCAAAGCACATTATAAGATTATGATAAAAAACCCCCAACAAACCAGTAGCAGCAGGTAACTGACAATTGCAAGCTTTGACTAAGGAGCTACATTCATGTTTAAGTGTAAAACTGTGGTGTCTGAGTCCAAGTACAAATATTCTCCACAGATTTCTTTTTTGGTGAGAGAAGAAGTGGCTATGATTGAACTTTAACTAACTATTCTGCAACTGCATGTGTTCAAAAACTGATAAACCTCAGGATATCACTTAAAAGCCTCCAGTATTTCACTATGTCAAACTCAATCAGCCATTCTGATGTCTGAGTAGTAACAGCAGGAGATTCCTAAAAGGTTTTCCTATCCCAGTTACCTTTTCAGTACCAACTCTGAATGTACAAAATGGCTTAAGCTTCAATTAATGAATTTTAAAAGGCTCAATTTCCAGGAGTGCCTTTTGCTGGGTAATAAAAATTCAGGAGTGGAAGATGTGTTCTATTTAAAGAACTAAAAAATTTTGAAAGGGGAACTACTTAAACTTTAAATCCTACTTGCCAATTAAAAGCAGATATCTATTATGCTTAGAACCTCAAATTCATACACATTATTAATTTTTCAACATACTATTTGAATTCTAAGTCTTCTAGCTGTACACAGCTGAAGTTTTAGCAGTGCAAAGCAACTAAGATGTACCAAAATGTCAAGCTGTTACATGAAGAATATGAATAAGAAACATTACCAACTCCTGATGCATCTTCCACCATTGGATTTATTTCTATCATGGTAGCATCATATTTCAGAAAGAGATTATATAGCTTGATCATATTTTCTGCTGCTTCATCCACCAGATTAGGAGGAAATCCCATTTTTTGGGCAAGCTGAAAGTAAAAGATAGGTTATCAGTTAACTGATATTTGGGATTTGATATAGTTGGAATTGGGAATGTCCCAATTTAACTGTGAATTCAGTATCAATTGAATCTGTAGATTCATCAGGCTGAAGGCATAAACACTTTACAGGGCTTAGAAGCAACCCTCCCACCCTTGCCAGTGTGTACTTTTCCATATCAAAATTACCCTAACAGCTTGCTCCTTTTTTATGCCTTCTACTATGTCAATGGGTTCCTTAATTATTGCATCAGGATTCTCTGCAGCAACATCTTCAATATTGACACCACCTTGAGAACTGCCTATTAGCACAGGACCCTAGAACAAAAAGAAGAAAAGAAGTGGAAGTCATTTTATACCATATAACTGAAACTTTGTTCTTGCCAGAAGATACCTCAGAATAATAAAACTTTGTTGCTAGTCAGGAATTTTTTTTTTTAGGTAGCCATTTGAGTTGTATGCTCTGAGGATAATGTTATTATTTAATCAATATAGCTATATAAAACCTTTCAAAAATACTTTCCAAATTTAAAGGTGGATGTTGGGTCCAATTTATTTTAACAAAGGAAACCTTCCTTTGTGTACACTGTAGCAGCAGAGCAATTAACACTGACATACTAGCTTAACATTTGGAAAGCTTAGTAATCAAATGCATTTTATCTTCTATTTTGTGGCCAGAAAAAGAACAGCCTTCTCATCAATCTTCTCTTTTTTTTTTTTTTAACACCAGACCAAAACCAAGGAAAATACTTCCCCTTTTAAATAAAATTTGCTTAAAGCATTTACAGTAAATTTTATTTCCATAAGGATGCTTGCTTCTTGCTTACACTATTTTAAGGTTATAAAATCTAGCCATTTACAGTGTTTTAATGCCACCTTGTGGTAAATCTGGGGTGCATACTCTAACATTTGAAACTATTTCAATTGTAGCATCACATTTTTAAAGCATTTAAACACTAAGACAAAAATATATTCAGAGATAAACATGAGCTAAATTTTATTTCCTGATATTTCTGATCTTCAAAAGGAAGTGACCAGTACAGCAAACAGAAAAAGTTGTTACTTTTACTTCAGCTATAACAAGTTAATTAGTTTACTTCTGTTTCTAATATTACTCACTTGAAAAGACCTTTCCATTGTTATTGCAAAGTAGTATTCTCTCCTGGGATATCTACGTTCACAGATAAAAACTTGATTGCATATCCTGCCCTTTTCCCCTGTCTGCTTGGTAAACAGCTTCTTCCCAATCATTTTGGAGGAGATATCTTTTGCCTCTTCTGGACTAGAATAAAAGAAACTCACAATGTGACAAAGAAACTGCTGGAAAAAAAACAGAAGTAGCATTAAAAAATAATAATAATCTTATTTAAACGGTGTCATTTTAAGGTTAATAAATAAAACACTGACTTTAAGAGATTCAATTCATAATGTGAAACTTTGAATTTTTCCACTTGGTTGGATAATTCAGAAACAACTTACGAAAAAACTATTTTCACTCCTCCTTTGAGGCCACCTTCAAATGTTCCTTTTCCTCTACCACCAGCTAAAACCTGTGCTTTTACCACAAGATCCTTTGAACCTAGAAGGAAAGAAAATCCAAAATTTGTCATCTGTGACTAGTAAAATGAATTGTCTCAGATAGAATAATAAAGGTTGTTTCCATTTTATTCCCCCTTCTCCACCCCACCCCAATTCAAAATACAAATATATTAATTAATGGCTGCATTGTAACTCACATCAGTTATTCCAGAAGTCTGAAATCATCCACAAATTGCAGCTTTAAGCTGTTCTGTGAATAAACCTTGGTGAGGCAGTATTCAAATTATTGACAGTTTGAGGCTTCTGATACATGTGTTTGAATCACAGATGATTAAGCACCAAGTAAAAACTGGTTAGTACCCCCACAGACCATTAATAAGATGAAACTGAGTATCTTACCCACCAAGATAAGCCAAGATTGTCCTCAAATACAAATATCCTGTATCTGTAACCACTGTCTTCTCAGCAACTATGGCACTTACCCCAGTCAACTGGCACATCCACTGTAGTTTCCAATCAACACAGCACTGATGCTTAAGCTTGAGTGCTTTGCAGAAGTCAGAGGCCTAAGCAAATCCACTCTTTTTTTTTGCAGAGCAGTAAGACTAAGCCCTGTAGTTGGCTTTAACTGTTTAAAAATCCTTTAGAAATACTCTTCTAGGCAGGACAGACTGTGCATTTGAGTTCAAAAAGTAAAGCATGAGAATATAATCAAAATCAACTGGGATATTCTGAAGCATCATTGAAAGACAGAAAGCAAAGAAAAAAAAGATCAAGTCAATTAAGGTGGTAAAGGAAGGAAAACAAAGTCCTGAGTTATTATCCAAGTTCAACTACAAGGGAATACACTGCAGAGAGCAGCTAAACAATGAGATGTTAAGAGATGCCCCATTCACAGCTATGCAGCACATTCCATCCATTCTCATGCCACCCTTAGCTGAGCCACTCTGGCCTTTCTGAGCAAAGAACTCCCTGTTCTCTTGGCCAGCCAGAAGAAAAATTACAGCACTTGAGCAAAAATAGCTGCTGGGTGTACTGTGGAAGGTGACTTAAGGTAAAGTACAAAGTTTGCTTTAGGAAACACTAAAACTCATGTATGAATAGCATTATAAATAGTAGCTTCATGAATAAATTAAGCCACAAACTAAAGCATGCAAACTAAAGTTCAATACAACTGAATTTACCTTGTATTTACATAAAAACATTAGATTTGTAAAAGCATGACTTCGATGTTTAAAAAAAGAGAAATACACTATTTTCTGTGATTACATTAAAAAAGGAATATCCCAAATAAATAGCAACACACAAACAAAAAGAAAACTAACAAAAAAACACATAAAAAATAAAACACCCAACCCACACTTGCTCACAGAGGATCCACCTGGGGGGGCCCTCATGAAGATCTGAAGTGATTCAAATATTGAAGATGTAAAGTATTCATTATTTTACTGTTTGAGCTTTCTGTGGAAGGTTTTTATCTGACAAAGACTCAGAACTGATACACTTCATGATCAAGACTAAGAGATTTAATTTGCAGTCCACTGGGAAGTTGAGAAGAGAGGGTCCAATTCCTCCACCCTACTTTTCCTCTCCTACACTAAGTCCAGAAGTAAAAGCTGCTTACACAGAAGTTCTCAGGACAGCCACAAAGTTCACCCCCAGGTACCTTCTCTGCAGTGATTACTTCCCATCAGCTGAACAACTCAGAACCAGAGCAAACTGAAGTCCTGGTGAGATATCAGCTGGAACATCACACTGTGCTCTGGGCATGAGCATCACAGGAATTTGCAATGGGAAGTCTGGTTGCTAGGATGATCACTGAAATGAAGAGTTTTCCTTCAAAGGTGTCAGGAAGCATCAAAACTTGGTTTATAGCAGTATTTCCACTTCCATAGGTGCTGTCTCAACAAACAGCAATGCTGTACATTCCAAAGAGCATGTTGTGCTGTTTGCTATCAGACTGATAAAGCAGCTGTTCCTAGTGAAATAATCTTCAGCTTCATTAGTCATGTTCTTGATAACAAAGGTCAATCAGCTTCTAGATCAGCACTGGTGACAGTACTGTGGAAAGCACACACAGGCTGAGAGTAAACCATATTTAGAGGCAATGATCAAGACATTCTGCAGCCTCTTATCAACAGAATTTACTCAGCTCTCTTTCAAAACTCAAGTGTGACTGACATAGGAAGAGCCACATACTGAAAATCCAGAAATAACTAAAAATATCTTTACTTTCATTTTGTTTTAATCAATAAAAGTCTTTAAAGACTTTATCAGAAAGAAATCTTCTCAGCTCTGAGCAGAATGTATTTTTTCAGCAGTAAAAATGAGTCCTAGAGGTCTTGAGAGGAAACTGGGAACTACTGGAAGAAAAGTAACTGAACACTGATATTTATAGGAGGTGCAAATTTACTCCCAGGGACAGAATTACTCAGTAGCAGTTATTTTAAAAGAATAATGGTTTCATGAACTAGATATTACACAACAATTTAGTGGATATGTTAGGTTAGCTCCCTCTTTACAGGAAAAAGTTGCCTGCAGTAAGTAACAAAGATGAGTCTCAACAGCCAGACAAATATGAAAAGAATCAATATATGCAAATCAATGATGTAATAATTACAACCTTCCCATGCCACAAAATAAAACAGTTAAAAACAATAGAAGCAAAACAGGAATCATTTGCAGAATAGAGGTAGAACATAAATCTGAGTTGAAAACAGGATTTTAAGGAATCTGATAGACATAGCAAAAATCAAATTTCCAATAGAAAAAAAAAAGGGATTTTTCCTTGAGACTCAAAACCATGGGATCTGTCATAGCTGCTCAAAGTCTCTAATTTCAGCTCAGTTTCCTTTAGAAATATTAGAAAAATCTTACAGGGAATAAAAGAGTGCAACCTCAAAATCTGTATTTTACTTCACAAAGAGGTAAATTATTCAGTCTCCTTAGGAAACTTTGGTCTTTAACAGAAAAATCAGGACAAGAAACACTAGACAGGGGTGGGCAGTGAGCAATCTCTCTAGCTTCTAGCCTAGTCCACCTAACTTCATACTTCAAGAGAAGCATAACTTTGTATTAAATTCTAATAAATGTCATTATTTTTGTTGTTGAGCAAATATTGAGTGCAGTCTTCTAACTAGGCTCTAAGAGAACCTGCAGCATTCTTAGGTGTCAGCTTGATTCTTCCACACACTAGTTACCCTGCAGTGATGATAATCCTCAGCATGGTTAAGCATTGGCTTGGTTCATAGAACACAGTTACACTGATTTAGCTGCAGCCACAGCTAACTGTGATCATTCTCCTAATGAGAATGTTGTCTTTGTTATACAAAAATCACCCATTTGCGATTGCAGGGAGGTATTTGCTAAAGGACAGCAGCCCAGTTCCAAGCTCATGTTTGCAGAGAGCAGGTTTCTGACTAAAGGTTATCAGGAGCATGTGGATGAGCACTAGGGAGACAGAACAAGCAGTATTAGCAACTAGCTTTGTAACAGTTTAGACAAACATCTGAAAAAGCAGTTTAACACATAAAAAAAAGAGCAAGAGATAATCTCCTATCTACTGGCAACAACTCTTACACAACAAAAATAAATAAGCAGGTGGAGCAAAAAAAAAAAGTGAGATTTTTTTTCCTTTCTGCTAGAGATTTGGTTTGTTTGATTTGGGATTTTTTTTAAGTACATATTAAATAAAAGCTAGTGGTGAAATGGCAATAATAGGGGAGGAAATTCAAAAGCACTGAAGATAAATTAGTCAATATTCAGAATAAATTCTGGACAATGTTTGAGCAATGCTTCAAAAACTCAAGCTCCTTCAGCATGTTCTCCTGGGAATTCTTCCCTTCCTGATCTCAAATACCAAAGAAAGCCATGGTGTTAAATACACACAACCAGAAACCCTGAATTCCTTTATTCTGGCTTACTAAAGGATGCTAACTCATAAACAGATAAACATCTTCATTTTTCTGACCCCCAAGAAGTTGTAATGTAAGCACAGGGGTATGCCCCATGTGTGAGGTTTAGGTCATGCTACAAGCTCACTGTTAACAGAAGGTGAGGGTCTGAATCTTAAATCACTCTCAGAAGTACTTTAAACCCTTTATTTCATACTAATGAGTGGGAACAAGACAAAGCAAGCAGGCAGACAACACCTGAATATCACCTGGGATATCAGATCTGAAGGAAATGCAGCTTTTCAATTCCTTTCTGCATTAGAAACCAGTCTAACTTGCTGTAGGTAAAACATTATCAGATCTCATTGGCCCATTAAACCTACACACAAAACCAAAACAAATCTGACAAAACCTCAAGAATCACTACAAATGTAACTATGTGGAGGTGAATTTGCCTACAAGTGTGAAATACAACCAGCAATTAAACTGTGTGACAAGCCTACTACGTGATATTTTGGGAGGGAGTATTTAAGCTAAAAATAAAACAAATTGTATTAATGCTTCAGATAGAAACTGACTTCTGTGTGACACCTAAAGCAAAGCAAAACTTAGGTGTCAAAACAAAACAATGTATTAAGACACACAGTAGGCAAAGGGGCAAATTAATAGGCAGAAACAAGTCCAAAAGAAACACACTAAAGTATTTCAGCAGCAGGTAAAAAGACTGGATGCTTTTTCATCAATAAGCCAGGAAATAAGCATATAATTATAAGCTAAATTCTCTCCTTCTCCATTAAATAAATGCATTCTGCCAGAAGAGCATGTTCACAAAGGTATATATGTGATTGTAGTCTTCTTCTCCAGGTTAAAGGTAAGTATGCTTTGCATCTTCTGTTCTATAAAGATGGCCTGTAGAAGCCTTACCTACCAAAGCTCTTCACACAAGATTTCCTCTAACCTTGCTTGAGAGCAAAAAGAAATACAAGATATGCACAAAGCAGAGCATATTACTCAGCTTAAAGAATTAGAAGGTAGTTGTATTAGTCCAGGCTAATACAATTTATACCTGCCCCATTCCTTCTACACAAGAAAGTAAAAATATCTGCAGCATTTGGATATGGGAATGATGGTGCTTGAAATCTGTGTTTGCAGCCTTTAATGGAAGTAGGATCAAGTCATTCCCCACTGGAATTTCAGGGATGCAGTTAAGCTTCATAAACAAGTCTCAATCCCAAAGTGAGGGTGGTTTCAAAACTAGGTCACTTATCTGATTTCCCTGTGTGCTTGAGCACTGAGGAATCTCAAGCACTGGAAAACTTCACATCCAGAAAATGTCACTTCTGAATTAAATGCTCCAATCTGCAAGGAAGTCACTTGGCAGAAAGGGCTCTCTTAAAGAGAAGGTATATTCAGAACTCCAAGAAACCTCTTACCAGGAAAAGACAGAAAAATATTTACACCTTGTGTCTACCCCATGCCTACATTGTATATGTTTTCTTTAATAATATACCTATTTCTTTTGCTATTTTGTAAGCTTCATCTGGTGTCTTGGCAACTAGTCCGTGTGGAACAGAAATGCCAGCCTCCTGCAACAGTCCCATGCTCAAGTATTCATGTAGTGACAGCCTCCTCTGTTGCTGTTGTTGCACTTGAAATCCATGATTATTGAGTATTCCTGGACTTCCACCAAGTACCTGATGGAAAAAAGAAAAAGAACAAAAAACATGACTGTGTTGTGAAAAACTGCCCTTCTTGTTTAGGTTTAAAAAGTCTATTTATTAAACAAGCACCAATGCAAACACCTGAACACTCCTTCCTGCATTTGTTGTGTCTTAACCTTCCACATCAGCCATTCATACCCAGTCTGGTACTGGGTTTTGGGGGGTTTAACTGGGGCAGCAGGAAAGAGCTGGTTAAACTGCCAGCACTGACAAGCTCAGGTAGGGTTCAAATACCCCTCAGGAGATCATTTACATTTAATTATTTTAAATACCTGTAAGGAAAAGAACCTTGAGAAATTTTGGTAGTATATGAGAATGAGAAAATCCCACAGGAGAGGCTAGTTCCCAAGTTTTGGTAGGTTGCCTCTGCAAAATTAAAATAGATTTGCCACATGTTTCGAGTGTCACTCTATAGGAAAAAGATCTTTACACATACACGAAACAGCAAAGCTACTGAATTTAGCTCACCCATGAACACAGAACTGAAATACTCAAGATAAAAACACACAACAAACTTAGATACAAGCAAAATTTTGCATTTATTTAGTAAATACCACCGAAAAAATCCACAAAACAACACATCAATCTGCATTAGGAAGCTTCTAATGGGCTGGATTTTTAAGCTTTTGCTTGATTTTCACTCCAATAAGCACGCAGGCAACACAAGGGATTTATCACAGCATTTCAAGCTCAGGAATCAACAGATCCCTCCCTATTTAAGCTCCAAAGGATCCCTCCTGCAAAGGGGAGGCTCTTTTCCTTGGCAGGGAAGGCAAGGGAGGGGTGCTGACCGCTGTAGCTGGCACCGAGTGCCAGGCTCTGGGAGTAACGTGAGAGGGGAACTCAGAGCGACCTTCCTCCAGAAGTGGAAGGAGGAGAAAGTCGCAGGGAGAGCTCCACTCATCCAGGCTCCCCAGCTGGGTTCTGCAGCCAACAGGCAAGGCCAGGCCGCGGAAAGGCACCCGGAGAAAACAAGGAACGGGGAATGAGGAGCTGCGAGCTGCAAGGAGGGTTTAGTGGCACCGCCCGAGCCCTCGGCTGGGTAAGCTACATGGGAATTTCCAAGCTGCTTATGGCAGGGGAACAGCAGAAAGGAACTTAAAAGGGAACCACGCCACGAAAACCTGTCACAAGCAACAACAGCAGCAGCAGGAGGGGGGACGCGCCCCAAAGGCGAACCCACGGCTGCCGGCCGCCCCCCCGGGGCAGGGCAGTGGGATGAGACGGTCGCTCTCCCCCGATTTAGCTTCGCAAGGAGTGACCCCCAACCCCAACCCGGCCCCGCCCGGCCCGGCCTTGGCCGCCCCAAGCCAGTCCCATCGCACCCCCGCTCCCCAACGGCCGCTACCTTAACCGTAGCGCTGCCCAGCGCGGTGCGGAGACCGTTGCCCCTCAGCCCGGCCGACACCCGGCTGCAGATCATGGAGGCCGCCATGGCTGAGCCCCTTCGCCCTCAGCTGCCCCCCCGCAGCGCGCATGCGCCGGGCGGGGGATGGGATGGGCTGGACCGGGCTGGGCGCGGAGGGAGGGCCGGGGTGGAGCAGGAAACGATCGCGCGATTCCCCTGCCCGCAATGACAACGGCCCGGGGCGCGGGGGAGTGGCGGCTCCGTGGCGACTCCGTGGGCTCCGTGGCGACTCCGTGGGCTCCGTCGTGACTCGTGGCGACTGCATGGGCTTCGTGGCGACTCCATGGGCACCGTGCTTACTCTATAGGCTCTGCAGCGACTCCGTGGGCTTCATGGCAACTCGATGGCGTGGCACCGTGGCGACTTGATGGGCGCTGTGGTGACTCCATGGGCCCTGTGTGACTCTATGGGCTCCATGGTGACTTGATGGGCACCGTGGTGACTCCATGGGTTCTGTGGCGACTCCATGGGCTCGGTGGCAACTCCATGGGCGTGGTGGCGACTCGATGGGCACCGTGGTGACTTGATAGGATCTGTGGCGACTCGATGGGCGCCGTGGCGACTCCATGGGCTCTGTGGCGACTCCATGGGCTCCCTGGCGAATCGATAGGCTCTGTGGCAACTTGATGGGCTCTGTGGCGACTCCATAGGCACCGTGGCGACTCGTGGTGACTCCATGGGCTCCATGGCACCCGCCCACATCACCCGTGCTGTCCTCTTGAGGGGGCAAAGAGCTGATCTGTTGGGAAAGCACTTCTGGGGAAAGGGTCCTGGTGGACATGGGGGTGGCCACGAGCCAACAATGCGCTCTTGCGGCCAGGAGGGCCAATGGATCCTGGGATGCATTAAGAAGAGTGTGGTCAGCAGGTCAAGGGAGGCTCTTCTCACACTCTACTCTGCATTGGTGAGGCCTCACCTGGAATACTGTGTCCAGTTCTGGGCACCTCAGTTCATGTCCCTACCACTCTGTGATTCTGTGATTCCCAGCCCCTTGGGCACCAGCGATTTGGTTATAAAATAAAAGTTATTTTGTGACAAGGATCCCCAATAGGGGTGTCATCCACCCGCAGCTGGCCCATACACACACCAGTCTTGAGTGGTACCATGTGTGTCAGACTGGAGGAGAGGGTCCCAGCTCCCTTCCATCATCCCCACCCTGGTTCTGCTTCAAAATTTGTCAATATTTGTATTCTGTGGAATTTTTAATTAATTATTACAGATTGTGTTTGTGCAACAGCTCCAACACATCCATTATTGAACACCCAGTATTTCTAGGAGGTGCTTTGGCAGCCCATCTTCACCACCTCAGTACCAGCCTCATCTGACCCACCACCCCCCACAACACACACACCAAAAAAACCCAAAAAACAAAAAGCATATCCCAAATCCCTTTTCTCCTTCACACAACTCAAGGCTGAGTCTTTACCTTTGTAATTTCAACTGTGTACCTTCGCCATGGTGGCCTTGAGTCACATCACTAAGGAACCTAAGCAGGGGACTGGCTTCCCTGTAGAAACCAGGGAACAGACCTTGTGTCTCATAAGGAGGTTGAGCTTTTTCCTTTCCAAGATAAGGGAAAAATAAGGAAAGAGTAGTGACCTGGGAAAACAAATTGAGAAATATCCTCCATCAATAATAAGGAAAAATACTGTTATTTCCATACATTGTGGATGCCAAAGCTAGATCTGATCTGAAGGAAAGCCACACTGGAGCTGTGATTCTCCTCAGTTTTGTAACTGGACTTAGCTAATAACTGTATAAATTGCACTTTTTGTGTTCTGAAACTGAAAGTGCTTTCCCTCCGAGTGAGTATTGCAAAATCTGGAGTAACCCTGTTTCACTGATTTTGCTCCTGATCCTCTGGTCCTGGTGTGATTGTCACCTGTTACTGCAGCAAGCTCTGAGTGTTTAGCTCAGCACCTCTATATTCAGGTATACAAAGCAGGAGCACATGTCACTGAACCTGTAAGCAGCTGCAAAATATTGATAGCCCATCCAAGATTTCCCACCACAGCTGATAAAACCCTTCTGCCAAGGGGAAAGAAAAAAAAGCCCTTGAACTTTGTGCTTACTCTTTCTTCCTTACACATGGTGGCTCTTTGCCAGTCACCAGGCCTGCCTGTGGCTCCAGCACAGCACATCATTTCCACAGGGCTTGGGCTAAACAGCACACCTAGGAGCAAGAGTATTAGAGTGAAAATGAAAGCAAACATTTGCTAGTCGAATTTATTTTTTATCAGTTAGAAACCCTTATTCTGGAGCTCTGCTTCAGCCAAGTTCGTCGTTTCCCTTTCAATAACTTCGCAGCGATTTTGGAGAGTCACTCTTCACCCAGCAGGAGCTCGGGGCTCACCGAGGAAGGGCCGCTTGTGAAGTCCCGAGCAAACCCGCAGCCAGCAACGGGACATCGCCCTCTTGCGGTGCTACCCGGGTACTTCACCGCTTTCCCCACAAGCGGCAGCTGCTGCCCCAGAGAATCAGAGAATGTTTAGGGCTGGAAGGGACCTCCAAAGGGCATCTAGTGCAGCCCCCTGCAGGGAGCAGAGACACCCTCAACTAGCCCAGGCTGCTCAGAGCCTTGGCCAACCTCCCCTGGAATAGCTCCAGGGATGGGGCCTCAACCACCTCCCTGGGGAGCCTGTGCCACTGACCCACCACCCTCAAGGGCAAGAGCTTCTTTCTGAGACCAGTCTCAATCTCCTCTCATTTAAACCCATTACCCTTCATCCTTTCACTCCAGGCCCTTGGAAACAGCCCCTCTGCAGCCCTCCTGGAGCCCCTTCAGGCACTGGCAGGTGCTCTAAGGTCTCCCCGGAGCCTTCTCCAGGCTGAACAAGCCCAGCTCCTTCAGCCTGTCCCCATAGCAGAGCTGTTCCAGCCTCTGCTCATCTCTGTGGCCTCCTCTGACCCCGCTCCATCAGCTCCATGTCTTTCCTGTGCTGAGGGCTCCAGAACTGGCTGCAGAGCTCCAAGGTGAGCCCTCGCACAGCGGCTCCACCGCCCCTCAGCACTCCGCGTTTACCCGCTGGAAGCGAGGCGAGGCGCGACGGTTCCCCGCCCACCGCCACTCCCCGGGGAGTGACAGGTGGGGAGCCCCCCCAAAGGGGTGTCACCACCACCGGCGGATCTCACGATCATCTTGCGCACTCCGGACAACCTCCCGTTGCCCCGGGTACCTCCTCCCCCCAAACCAGCCCGCGGGCTGATTGGAGGAGCCGCCTCCACCCCTCTGCTCCGCGCCTGAGCGCTCCCGGCCGGCATGGGCGACACAGCGCAGCCTCCAGCACGGCCCGGCATCGGCGTGGGGGTGGTGATCACCAGCACCGCGCACCCCAACTGCGTCCTCCTGGGCAAGAGGAAAAGCCCAGTGGGGGCCGGCACCTACCAGCTCCCCGGAGGCCACCTGGAGTTCGGGTAGGAGCCACGACACCCCATCCTCTATCCCCCCCACACACACACCGCGGAGAACCGCTGCCTAATGGGGCCCTCCCGACCCGTTCCCTGCCCTGAGCGGCCGCTGTTTCCCCACTCCGGCAGGGAGAGCCTGGCGGAGTGCGCGGCTCGGGAGACGCTGGAAGAGGCGGAGCTGCGGCTGCGCAATGTCCGCTTCGCCTCCGCCGTCAACTCCTTCTGCGCAGCCGCCCGCTACCACTACGTCACCGTCCTCATGAAAGGCGAGGCGGAGCCGGGGGCAGAGCCGCGAAACACAGAACCCGAGAAGAACGAAGGTAGGGAGCATAGGGTGGGTTAAGGGAGGTGCTGCTCGGGCTCCTTAGTGCGGGTAGCCGCGGGAATGGCTGTGGGGGAACGTGGGTCTGAGCGCGCTACGGACTCCTTTGTTTAACGCTACTGCCACGGGGAGGTCAGGGAGGAGCCACGGGTGCGTTAATGCTGAGGATCGGAGGGAGAAAAACCCGCATGTCTGGCAGGGTCACAGAATCACAGAGTGTTAGGGGTTGGAAGGGACCTAGGAGGTCATCTAGTGCAACCCCCCTGCCAGAGCAGGGGCACCTAGACCAAGTCACCCAGGAACAGATCCAGGTGGGGCTGGA
>JANHGL010012724.1:5128-18201 GCA_024611195.1 Ceyx melanurus | reverse complement strand
CGACTGTCTGGTTTCTGGCGGTGCCGCACCCCTCACATCCTGCTGCTGCTTCTGCATTCGTCACCCCGAGGTGAGGTAACCTCCCCTGGGGAACCGGGCTGTCTCCTGGCAAGCGGGGCAACGCGTACCACGGCCACCCACCCACCGGAAAGTTTCCCGGAGGACCTGACACCCAGAAGCCCCGCTGCCCCAAGGAAACACAGCATGCTGTGGGGTTTGCATGTTTTAATTATAGTTTAGGAGAGATGTGGATAGAGTAGCCAGAGATCCACAAGCTCGAGTAACCACCAGTCTCACACGCACATGCTGACGTGAGAGCAGCTGGGGACACACGCTGGAGCCCAGCAGCTTGGCAGTGCCTGAATACATCCCATCATCCTCTGATGGGATGTATTCAGGTTTTCGGAGGGCTGTGACAGTGGACATTGGCAATGAGACACGACTGTGAACCTACATATGACATATCTCCTTGGGGAAAGCCACATACGGAGAAGAAGTAGTGCTGGGAGCAGGGACATGCAAGCAGTCCTGAAGGGCACTAGTCACAACAGGGCTGAAAAGCTGGGCCACCTAGATGAAGTGGCTTTTGAGCCTTTCTTATTCTCTGTTTTTGTTTTTTTTCCATGTGCTGTGTCTGGCCACTGGATTTCAGCAGGAGCACATTAGCTGTTGCACAGTGCATGACTAACCTGGTGTGCAAAAAGCCACGTGGGAGTAACCTGAAAGCCTGAGTGCAGCAGGACCAGATCCTGCTGGAAAAAGCAGCCAGAGAACCTGGGCCTGAAATCCTTCATGGCTGACATGAAAGGATACAACTAAGACTAGACATTCTGAAATATGGTGTCTTCTGGAAACCACCATCCTTTGTGAAAACTCAGATTAAGTCCTTCTCTACTGACCTTTTAGCTAAAATAAGCTAGAAAACATTTATTATTTTGTATTCCTTAAAAAACAAACAAACAAAAACATTTAAAAACCCCAAATGTAACAAAACAAACCAACCAACCAAAACCAAAAGGCTTGTGAGGATCACTTTCAATGTGTACCCACAGCTACAATGCTCAGGCCTTAGCCATGCAAACATCCTCTACTTCACCTTGTAGCTACTATTTTGGGCAAGGCCTTAGGGGCTTTCCATCCTTTATTGTAATTTACCTGCTGTGTTTTACCTTGGGGAGCACTTTGAGTGCAGGTTGTAAATACTTGTGATACCTGCTCTTTTTCTCCAGAGGCTGTTGCTTATTTCTGAAAAAAAAAAATCAGCAAATAAGCCAATAAGCAAAGCACCTCTGAATCACCCCAGAAAACTAGCATTTCTCATTTCATTATGATGAGGAGAATTTTCTCACTTCACGCCCTGAGCTTGCGAGAGCCCAACATCTCACAGAATCACAGAATGTCAGGGGTTGGAAGGGACTTCTAGTTGGAAGATCTAGTTGGAAGATCTAGTCCAACCCCCCTGCCAGAGCAGGATCACCTAGACCAGATCACACAGGAATGCATCCTGGAGGGTTTTGAATGTCTCCAGAGAGGGAGACTCCACAACCTCCCTGGGCAGCCTGTTCCAGAGCTCTGCCACCCTCACTGTGAAAAAATTCCTCCTCATGTTTACATGACACTTCCTATGCCTCAGCTTCTACCCATTGCCCCTTGTCCTGTCATTGGGCATCACCAAGAAGAGTCTGGCTCCATCCTCCTGGCACTCCCTCTTTATATATTTATAAACATACAAGTGGTCCCCCCCTCAGTCTCCTTTTCTCCAAGCTAAAGAGCCCCATCTCCCTCAGCCTCTCCTCGTAAGAGATGCTTTCCTGTCACCACAACAAACCCTGGGGCAGGGCAATTGGTATTACATCTTTGCGGGACAAAAAGGTGTAATTTTTAATCTCATGGTTAGCTAACAAGAAAATGTCAATGGAGACATGGTAAACTTCACTAGTTGAGTAACAACTGTTACAGCCCACACCCCCTGCAGAAGTGGATCTACACTGTCCTTCAGGGTGTTGACAACTCCTGCCGTGCTTGTGTGGCTCTTTGGGATGTGCCCTCCCTCTCTGCAATGCTTCTGTAGGTATTTTGGGAGGCACTCTATTTTCTCCTGGATGTGAGTGGCCCTGTGGGAAATGGTGACATGTACTGGATTTACAGTATGTTGCAACGTATGTCCATCGCTTGACAGCATGATCAAGGGCCAAGGAGACCTGGGCACTTCAGAAAGGTTTCAGGATCATCTGTTGGCATGAAAGCCTCTGGAAACTCAGAAATGAGTATGCCAAAGCGTTAGGATCTTCTGAGGGATGTAGAAATCCCACTGCTTGATTCACTTTCCAATTCACACAGGAAGCCAGAAGCTTGTAACCTCCAGAGTCTTTTCGTTTGTCTTAGGTAACAAATAGCAGTTTATTTTGGAGCCAATCATCTCTCCCTGCCAATGACTGCAGAACATAGCCTTGAACACCTCCCCCAGATCCTGCTGCTGTTACAAGTGCCACTGTTCTCTGCAAAGAGCTCTAGCTTAGGAGGGATGTGCTGGGTTCAGGCTGAAAAATCAGATAAACTTTGCAGGGAGGGCAGTATGTCAGATTATACCCAAAGTACACATTAGCTCTGAAATTCAGGGATCTCAGGGAATTTACCTGTGCTCCTAAGAAACACCTGCCTTCCCAGCTGTGTGGCAAACCTATACAGAAGGAATCTCTCTCCTAGTCTTCAAAACCTCATCCATCTTTCCCCTAGCTGGGAATAGCTGTGGACAGCAAATAGCAGTATTTGTCAAATGGAGGATAATAAAATTGTCTGGATCAAATAGGATAAAAATCATTTGGGTTGAAAGGTTTCAGATTCAAGCCTCAAATGCATGAAGGTGAAAGCTGAGAGAAGAGCCTAAATTCACAACAGTGTCTCAGAGGAAACCGAGATCAGCCTTCTGTTATTTGAAACACAGCACAAATGTGATGCTAGAAATCCTACAGTCTATCAGTGAGTCCCAAGGGGCTCTCACTGCTTCTTCTAAACAGAATCCAACTGCATCAGAAACTAGCATGGACACTGATTCAAATCTCATGAGGTAAAGGGATAGCTATAAACAACCAAAATTGCCTTCCTTGATTGAGTTAATTCACCAACTGCAGTTCACCCTTTTCCCAGCCATTGCTTGCATGTTAAGCCAACCACCTTGGTAAATGACCTAAGGAAACTGAATTCTAAGTGTTCCTAGTTTTAGGTATCCTGTGATGAAAGAGAGTTTACTCCTTTCTACGTAATAGATCAGGAACAAACGAAAGGAGTCACCTATTTGGAGCTGAGCTAAGGCACTAATGATGCAGTAGGTGAGGAAAGGAGAAACACAAAGACAGGAGGACAACTTCCTAGTCATGATGTCCTGGAAGATCATCATACTCTTCACTCATCATACTCTTCCTTGAAAAATCCTTATGTTATGTCTATAGAAAAGGAGGAGCTAATACAGTATTATAGTATCCCTGTTGGGGTTTCATTTTAAGGTTATTTTGTTGTTCTCCCAGGGAGATTTGTTTCAGATATCAAAGTCACATGAACTGTTTCTAAAGAGGATTTTGGTGAATGGAGGCCGAATTGTCTGAGCAGTTCTGGCTCCTCGCAGCTCTGTGTCGATGCCTAGTTTTTTATTGTTTTTCCCCATGGTTTTCCAACATATAAGAAGTCTGTCTCTATCACTTTTTGGCACGATACTGAGGTAAGCCACCAAACTGTGCCAACCCGATGGGTGCAGTCTCTCCCTGTGCACAGCAGAGGCATTCCTGTCATCATCACAGCTTGATAAAGATCGATGATGGCTGACTCATCTTCAGCTCTGTGTCATTAAGGGGGAAAACACTAGAGATGGCTACATCCACAATTCCTTGGCAGAGCTCTGCATACAGCTTCCTAAGAGATGAGAGAGAATCAGATGCTCAGGCAGGACATACCAGCAGGCCCTCCCCGACCAATTTTTACATAGACATGCATTTTCCCAGCAGGATCTACAAAATCTTGCTCCCACTACAGGCAGCTGCAGAATGGCAAACAGGAGGAGGGTGGCATCTCTACCATATCATCTCTGCCTATCCCAGCAATCATTTTCTTTTTCACTACTGTTCCCATTAAGAAAATTGCTCTCTGCCAGATTGCACCACAAAACCTACTAAGTTTACTGTCAGAACAGGCTCCTGAACAAAGTCTCCACACCCTCAGGCCCCAGACTTGAGTCACTGCAAGATGAATGGGGACAGACAACAGCTGAGCACAACCTGTACCGGCCCTTCCAACTCAGGGAGTCATGATTATCACACCAGAGACTCTTCATGAGGGGCTGTCCCCCAGAGGGACTGCTATGATGTATTCACAGGTTGATGAAATGCTGCACTGGGGTGCAGCTCTGCACATCAGCTCGTGATCATGCATGGACGTTTCACAGGACCCACAGAAGAAGCATGGGATGTGTTTTACTATGGCATGGCTCATGCAGATCAGGATTAGGGACAAGAGAGACAAAGTGTTTGAGAAACTAATTACCAATAGCTTCACTTTCTGCTGAAGGAAATAAATGCCTCAGCTGCTTTTGAAGGCTTCCAAGTGTCCATAGGGGCACAAAGGAATGCTGCAACCCAAATCCACCCAGCAACAGCCAAATTCTAGCCATGCAGCAAAAGAAGGACTTGCGAGGTGTATTGCACCATGGTGCACATGGTGAACTGAGCATGCTGGACACAGAAAGCTGCCCTAGCTCTGAAAAGGGTGGTGAACAGGTTGCCTGTTAGGTTTGATCTATATTTTTTGTCTCCTGTTAGTGATGATCTCATCTGATTTAATCTATTTATCATCTAATAAAATTCTAATGTAGAACAGCTTATTCTGTTTTGCTGGGCTTGTGCATGATACAGATGTCCATTTAGTAAAGACTTCTTGTCTCCCATGGTTGTTTCAATCACATAGTACAGCACTATCTGCTGTGCCTATGCAGAGATGTTAATGGTCATGGCTGTTTGGCTGTCCCAGCCTCCCTGTGGCTGGTGGAGGCTTTGACCCAATGTCTGAAGCATTCATCTAGTGCCCTGTCTCACATGGGAAACAAGCTGAGGGACACCAAACACCGAGACAGGAGGAATTAACATAAATAAAGTGGCACTTAGAGCAGCAGTATCTGGTAGGGATTAGCCTAGAAAACTCCCCTGCCATTTACTTCCTTCCACCTTTTTCACTTGGAGCAGGAGCACAGACAATGCTTTGGGTGAGGCGTGTGAATGGCAGCATCACAAGGGCATTGCAGAAGCTGATTACTCACTGGGCACACGCAGGGGCACCATTGACTTCTATCAGCCAAACCTTCAGCTCCTCATCCACCATGAAGTCAAAGCCAAAGAGCTGGAAGCTCTGGTAGTGAAGATGCTTCGTGCTGATTGCAGGCTCTATACACATAAGGCAGCTTCTATGAAGAGAAAATAGCCAGTTAAAAGCCCTGCAGACACGCCTATTGCACTGCAGCTTCTGAAGGCATGTGCATAGAACATTTAAGTGGAGAGGTCCCGTTGCCTTGGGACTCCCCCAGATTACAAGCTATATCCAACACATCATGGTAGCCAGGTCCCCGCGAGATTGTGCAACCATCAAAACACACGTGGGGACACTCCTGGAGTTAACGCCCAAAGAGCTGAAGAGCAGCATCCTCCCTCACTACTGCAGCAGCAGGCAGAGCCACAAATGGCCGCACCAGATCCTCAAGGAGCTGCCATTGTGAGCTAGCTCATTTGCCTCCGAGTCCCTCAAAGATCACGTCACGTTCCTTTTGGCATTAACAGCAATGGGGTACTCTCAAATGGGTAACCTCTCCTGTGAAGCCAGGATGAGGGAGCTGGGGTTGTTCAGCCTGGAGAAGACAAGGCTCTGGAGAGACCTTATAGCCACCTTCCAGTACGTGAAGGGGGCCTACAAAGTGGGAAAGGGACACTACACAAAAGCCTGTAGTTGACAGGATGAGGGGCAATGGTTTTAAACAAGGGAGAGTAGATTTAGACTGGATGTTAGAAACAATTTCTTTACCAAGATGGTGGTGGAACACTGGAACAGGCTGCCCAGGGAGGTAGTTGAGGTCCCATCCCTGAAGATATTCAAGGTTAGGCTCAAAAGGCTCTGCGTAACCTAGTTGCAGATGTCCCTGCTCACTGCAGGGGAGTCAGACTAGGTGACCTTTAGAAGTTCCTTCCAGCCCAAACCATTCCATGATACCATTTGTAAAGTAAATTCCTCTTTTAAAATCTGTCTCCAGGCACTTCTGTACCCAGAAGATAGCTGGCTCCATGTACACTGAGTAACAGGAGCAATGCCAATGAGATGTGCTGCTATTTGATGATGGTAGGGAAAGCAGTGAGTTTCTGCAGACTCGAGTTCAGTTTCATTTTCCCTCTTAACACCATATACCTTTTTTAACTTCAACATCTCCCAGTTTTGTTTGTTGACCTATCTTCTTCCCTTATCAGGTGATCACCATTATCCTGCAGCTGGACAAATGAAGACACATTGACATATTCTTGAGAGAACAGCACCTACGAAGGTCCCTTTTCATTAAGCAATCACATGGGGGTGTTTACAGCTTTATCTTAAAATTTACGCAGTCGAAACCTTTCTGGTCTGTCTGCTTCCCCAGCTGTTTCCATATTCCCTATCACTGAAAGGTTATGTTCCCCTATGCAACAGGCAGCTGCCTACCTTATTATGTGTTTGATTTGCAGTAAGATGCTATTCTCAAGCGTTGTGTTCAGGACATCCATCAGATACTGGTTGAACTCCTCAAAGAACATTTCATTCCCTTCCTCATACCGTCCATAGTTTTTGGAATATTCCTTCTGAATGCAGTGATTGGTCAAGTGACAGGTTTTGTCCTGGAAATTAGTGCTGTTATATGGTTCGGAAGAGGTGCGCAGGACACCCTCTCTGTAGAGGTAGATATTATATTGATGATCCACAAGAACCCAGCTCCTGGTGGGTTAGAGAACAAACTCTAGTCTCAGTGGCTTAAAGAGAAACAGCATGAAAATGAACCAGTATCACAAAAGCAGAAAAGATTACCTAATATCAAACTTGCGATGCCCTGGCTCTAATAGCAGAGGGTTCTCCAGGTATTTCTGAATTACATGCACTTGTCCCTGCTCATCGATGAAGTCCAGGAGCTCTGCAGCCTCTGAAGAAATCAGGATCCCTTCTCCTGGCACAGAAAGATATAGACAAAATCAGGTAGAGAATCCTCCTACCTTTTGCTGGAGCTTTTTCACACCCGAGTGGATCACTGCCCATTTGCTCAAAAAGCTAAGTGACATGCAAGAACTCATGGTTCCAGGGCTGGTTGGTGCCCAAGTGATGTCATGTTCACTTAGTGTCAGGCAATGAACCTGCAGAGGGATATCTCCCTCTTACCATGGCATAAGGCATCTGGCTCCCCAGTAACCTGAGCTAATGTAAATAGGAACCAAGATGCATAGCCTGCCTGGGACTACTCCAGATTCTGGGTTCAAGGGGAAGCACTGCAGAAAAGGACCCTGGAGGCAACTGCTTGGTTTGTGGGATTTTCTTTTTTTTTTTTTTTTTTTTTTTTTTTTTTGCAAGCTGGGCTTGGTAGAGTGGTGGGAAAGGGTGGTAGGTGTGTTGAATTTTTTTTTCACCCTGTTTTTCAGCAGCTTGGAGAATGGGGATTTTAATATTTTGGTTGCAAGATTTTTTTTACTTTTTTTTTAAACTTAATTGGGGAGGGTTGTTTGTGGTCTTTTATCCTGGACTCACTTTCTCCCAATCCCCGCCTCCTCTGTCTGCCAGAGATGCAGTCACACATGCACACTTGTGCAGTGTTGCCCTGTTCACTGAGTTATTTGAGTTACTCTTAAAATCATCACTGAATTAAAAAAAACCCAACTATTTGAAAATGATCATCCATGTAGTCAGCATTTTCCCCTGCTGTGGAAGCTCTTCATTAGAGAAATTAGATGTGCCATTTAAATACTTGCACATTTTGGATGAAGCTGTCACTGTTGAGTTCTTACAAGAGTCCAGATATGAAGTCACTGTAGCAAGAGGAGAGAATATATCCCTGTTGGAATTTGATAAAAGGATGGCACAGTGCCACACGAGGATAAATCAGTCCATATAAAATTACCTAGCACTTCTCTGGCACTATGTCCAGTCTTCAGGCATTTAGTTAACTTCTTGGACTACAGCTGTTAAGTTACTGTTAAAAGTTGTGCTGCGTATTGTGGAGGAAATGGTGAGTGAAAACAACAAACAAACATTAACACTCTTCAGGGGCCATCAGCGGAAGAACATAGGCCTAGAGCACAGGCAGGGTTTGACAGGATCATCCTATGGAAAATTCTCCTAGATGTGATTTCTGAAGGCTGCCATTGACACAGCCCTGCAGATGCTTTCACTGCTCCATGCTTTGCATATTTCTGAGTCCCAGCTTTCCAGACCTACTGACCCATTCTAGTGTCCTCCCCTAAAAAGGAAGTCCTTTCATTTAAGTAATCTAAAGAAATTTCTTACCCTTGTTTTACACAGGGGGCAAAATCTGTAATCCCCTGTTCACAGCAGAGCCAGACAGAAACTGCACTGGTACAATCATAGGCTGTGCAGTGGAGGAAGGAGGGAAACAACATCTATATAAGCCAATACAGCTCCTGCAGTGGGAAGACCAGCTGGCACCCATTCTGCACTGGACAAATGGTTAATCAGCTGTGCACCTTGTCAGCACCTCACTAAGGCAATCAAAGCAGCTTATGTGGGGCAGCTGTCCTTTCCTTCAAAGAAAATGTCAAAACTTCTGGCCACAGTTGAAACATGTCAAGTTTTAAGTCAGGACATGATAAACCTTTAACTTTCCTTTTAGTGATGGACAACTAAGCTTCCACTAGAACTGTACTGAGTCAGTGGCTGTGCCTGAATAGTATCTGCTGTTGCAATTAATATTAACAAGCACTGTTCTCCATCACAAGTGATCTTAAGACATTTAAAACTACCCTGTATAAGATTAACACAAGGCTCTGCTTTCCACCTTAATTCTCAGCTTGAGTTCTACAGCACACTGATGAATACAAAAGGTTACTTTGCTTTAATGCAGAAAAGATGGGATCACACTTGAATAACATAGGTGGAGAGTTTTAACTTCCCCATCCTGCAGCAAATCACAGCAATGGCTCTTAACTGACCAGATTGATTCTTTGCCAGACAATTATACCACACAGAAACACATTCCGTCAATGGCAGAACAAAAGAACTCATCTTCCTTTCCTCCTTTCCAGAAAATAAGCACACTCTTCTATATCTAGAAAAGCTGTGAAGGAAGTCAACATGAAGGACAGTTTTCTCACACAGCCTCCCTGCTGCCATCTCAGGCTTTCATGTTCTCTGTTGATTTTTTCGGACTGCATCAAAAGTGACTCTGCAAATACAAGTAACAGACATGGGCTTGTTCCCTTTGAAAAGACTGGTTCCTGCATTGGACTGGGCTCTGCAGTCTGAGGTCTGCACATGTGGCAAGGCAAGTTTTCATAAAGCCATTCTGATTACATGTTCACAATACAGACACTGCATTACTTGTCTTTGCTCTGTTACCTTCCCTCAATGCCTAGGTGCAATTTTGATGCACTGAGCTTGTGGCTGCTCAGCCCTCCTCTCAGTGTGACTATTAGGCCACTAATATATAATTGCCTAGGTGCAATTTTGATGCACTGAGCTTGTGGCTGCTCAGCCCTCCTCTAGGTGTGACTATTAATTGATAGGCCACTGGCACCAGGTATCTGGGTTCACTTGAAAGAGAAGCAGCAGCATTTCTGCCCAGGTGAAACAAGAATTAGTTGCAGCATGGAGAGCTGGGCTCTTTGCCCTTGAAGGCTGCTGTCCTGCTTGCTTCCTTCCTCCCCATGTGCTGTTCTGCTCCCTGTTATTTCCCACTCTCCACATTCCCCTCAGCTACTGCCTTCTCCCTGCAGTAAACCTGTATTTTGAGGCACGTGTAGGAAAGTGACCTTTCTTTCACTGCCATTCATGTCCTAGGTAGTGTGTGTATGCTACATTGCTTGTCGGGAGCCCCATGCCATGAAGCAGGTAAAGGAGAGTCCTATGATGGCTTGACTGGCATGGCGTTCATAGGTGAAGGCCTTCATAGACAGACTAGACATCAGCTGGGCTCGGGCAAACCCCAGGACTCTAGCAATCAAGTAAAGTGCAAGGAATAAGAAGGTGGCTCATTTTGCTGGACAATGAACCTTTGGCACCAGCTGAAGATTTGGCAATCCACACGTTGCCTTCTTTGCCCTCCTGCCGCTTGCTGTAAGCTGCCAAGAAGACTTCCCGCTCATCTGTCCTCGTGTTGTTTATGAGATGGCGAATTCCATTCTGTGCTGGAGCCACAGGGGTATTCAAGTTTGTTGGGTAAATCACATATGACTCGGGGAACCATGTACAGGACTCCAATAGTTCAGGGCTTGTCTTGATTAGCCTAGGTAAAGAGAGACAGGCTGTTAATCTCTGGAGCATCCTCACTTGTATGAACATAATTTAGAAAGTAAAAATCATCATTAACTTGTCTCTTTCACTTGGTGATGAATAGCAGCTTACAGATAGTCTGTGCTAAACTGTGGGCACCCAGACCGAGGCCCTACGCAAGCATGTGGGTGTCCAGACCCCTGGCTGTGGAGAATGCAGGAGCCTGGCCCTTGTAATGGAGGGTGTTGGAGATGAAACCTGTCAGATGTGAACAGGTGAATGATCTGCTCAGCATGGTGGCTGAGCAAAAGGATGAAATTAAAAGACTAGAGACTATATGGGATTGTGAAAGGGAGACAGACTAGTGGAGCCAGGCTATACCATCCCAGAAGAAGGACAGCAAGTGAGGGCTGCACACAAACTACATGATTACATTTCCTCTTGCTGCCCAGAAAAGATGGGTAAAGGAGGAGACCTAGGAGATGGGAGTGATGGAAGCAGGTCCTTCCCCAGAGAAGTGGGAGAGCCCACTCCCGATCATCTCAGTTTTATCAGCTGACCATACACAACAGATACAAGGCACTAGTAACTGAGGATTGGATGGAGGAGGATGGAGAGGTCCATCTGCTCAGTTGCCCAGAGCCTGTCAGCCAGCCCTGAGAATTAGGACTAATTCAACAAAGAAAAAAAGGAGAGTGATATTTGGGGGGGATTCACTTCTGTGAGGAACAGAAGGACCAATATGTTGGGCAGAGCCTTCTCACAGGGAGGTGTGCTGACTTCCTGGAGCCCGGGTAACGGATGTCACTAGGAAAATTCTTAGCCTGGTACGCTCTACAGACTACTATCCATTATTGATCTTCCATGTAGGAGGAGAAGAATTAATGACTGGTAGTCCTAGAACAATCAAAAATTACTTTAGAGCCTTGGGACGCATGGTACGAGATTCTGGGGCACAAGTCATCTTCTGTTATTCCAACTGATGGCAGAGACATTGGGTTAAATGGGCGAATACAGTCTTTTAATACATGGCTCTGTGGATGGTGTCACCACCAAAAATGTGGGTTCTTTGACAATGGTATGATCTATACAGCACCAGGGTTGGTGACACCAAACAGGAGACACCTCTCTTGAGGGGGGAAGAGGATCTTTGTGGAGGAGATTGCAGGGTTAATTGACAGGGCTTTAAAGCCTAGTTGTGAAGGGGGAAGGGGACAATGTCACCATGCTTCCATGTGGCAAACCGTGGGAGGACACAACAGTGTGGTAGCAATGGGGACCTAGTAAGGGCTCTCAACTTGCTGCCCAGAAGCATGCTGGGGACAAAATAACACAGTCAAAGTGTTGCAGAGATGACCCAAATCCCCTTCGGGTAGTAGCTGCCAGCATGGAAGCATCAGGAAGACACATTAATGGAATAAAGGGGAGTTTCCCTGGGGGGACGATATGGCCAGTGGCCCAGCTGAGCTGCCTCTACATGAGTGCACAGAGCATGGGCAACAAACAAGAGGAGTTGGAAGCCACCATGCTACTAGAAGACTATGATATAGTGGCCATCACTGAAACATGGTGGGACGAATCCTATGACTGGAGTGTAGCTGGTGATGGATATAAGCTATTCAGAAAGGACAGAAGAGGGAAGAGGGGTGGAGGAGTTGCCCTGTATGTTAAGAAATGGATTGAATGTGATGAGATATCCGTAAATAACCACAAGCAAGTTGAAAGCTTGTGGGTAGTAATTAGAAATCAAGGCAACAAGGGGAACCTTGTGATTGGGGTCTACTACAGGTCACCCTATCAAGAGGAAACTCTTGATGAAGGTTCCTACACCAACTACAGGAATCATCTTGTTCTCAGGCTCTTGTCCCGCTGGGAGACTTCAACCATCCTAACATTTGCTGGAGAAGTAATAAAGCCAGCAGCAGACAATCCAGGAGGCTCCTGGAGAGCCTTGATGACAACCTCCTGAGGCAGGAAGGAGACACCCCCACCAGAGGGGAAGCAACACTTGATCTGGTGAATACCAATGGAAATGAGCTCATCAGAGATCTCAAGATTGGAGGCAGCCTGGGTGGCAGTGACCATGCACTGGTAGAATTCATGCTACTAGGGGTCAGAGCTCAGTCAAAAAGCACAGTCAGGACCTTGAACTTCAGAAAAGGAAACTTCCAGCTCTTCAAGGAGTTGATCAATAGGATATCCAGGGAAACAGTCCTCAGAGACAAGGGGACAGAACAGAGCTGGCAGATTTTTAAGGACACTCTTCAGAGACTGCAAGAGCTCTTGATCCCCAGGTGTAAGAAATCAATCAAGAAAGGGAAGAGACCAGTGTGGCTGAGCCAAGACCTACTGGTCAAACTAAAAAGCAAGAAGGGGCTTCACAAGTGGTAGAAGCAGGGACAAACAACCTGGGAAGAGTATAGGGATGCTGCCCAATTTTTCAGGGATGAGGTCAGGAGTGCCAAGGCATTGTTGGACCTGAACTTGGCAAGGGATGTAAAGAATAACAAGAAGGGATTCTACAGGTATGTCAATCAAAAAAGGATGATCAAAGGAAACATACCCCTCCTGAAAAGTAAAAACGG
>JANHGL010012720.1:38197-58557 GCA_024611195.1 Ceyx melanurus | reverse complement strand
ATACACACACACACACACATGTATATGTATATGTTGTGCATCCAAAAAAGAATAACTAAGCCAGATACTAGGAACCTCCAATTTTACAGCTGAAGTGATTAGAAATTAGACTAAATATGAAAGAGTAAAGGGTCATCATTTAGACCTATGCCATAGGGGAGCTCTTTCCCCATGCATAACAAATACAAGAAAAACTTGAAACAGAATTTCACTGTGCTAATTTCCAAGCCCCATTCTTCCCTTGTGATACACACAACAAAAAGAACCTTGTAAGAGAACCTAAAATATAGGAAGGGCTCATGTCTCTTGGGTGGTAGAACAAGAAAAGGAGCATTATTCAGATCATTCAAAGGCTTCTAAAACACTCTGGGTGAACAATTTGCAAGTATTAGCTGGGCCAGTGTTAGGTACAGCAATGCCCATTCAGGACGAAGGTTTTCATTCAATGTAAGTCTTATGGCAATGGTAATCATATTTAAAAATCATGTTGCTCCTGCAAGGCTGTAAGGAGTAGTTTTCTCATGGATAAAGAAACCACATTTTTGCTTGAAATATTGCAATCAATGACAATACTTCCCATGGTGCTAATGGAAGTGTCTGCTCAACTAACATTTGCTTGATCACACAGAATTACACATAAACCCAATTGCACAAAGAATCAATTCACTTACTGTTTTCCTTGGAAAATACTACTGATCAACATAGGCAATTTCTCCACCTGGGCCTAGGAAAAGGACGAGAGAATAAACACTGATTACCTATAAACAGCAACATGATTTATATTTATAAAATAGTTAGCCATAGAATCTCAATGTTCAATCTTCTTGAGTGTGCAGCTAAAAAAAAAACCAAAACCAAAACCAAACCCACCAAAAAAATGAGAAAAGAAATGTAGCTTCAGAAAAATACTGAAACACTGCATTTCTTTCACACATCTGTATCCATAAGACAGATTTATCCTCATTTAGAAAATAAATGTATGTGTTTTGTTTTCTGCACAATTGTGAATCCATCATTAGAAGTTCAGATTATTCCAAGAGCACATACTTAAATGCATGTCCTTTTTTCTTTCAGTTTTCTTTCTCTTTTTACTCTTAAATAGCAACAATTTATAAGTAACATGGATTTTTCTTTATTTAATCTATTGTTTACTGCATACAATCCAAACCGATTACAGAAAAAGCTGTATTTTGGATAAAATATGTGTAAGGGAATCTTGTCTGAATTAGGCTAAATTTAATATCACATTACACAAAACATTTGAGCATCCTGAGATATATTTCCTTTCTTTTTCTATGTCAGTTGCTTTAGAAAGCAATGCACTTCTCTTGCACTATGCATTTCCAAAGCAATCACTCATCTACCATTGACTAATCTGTCATTAATCTGTTTTAATAAGATTAGACATTTAAAATTAATTTCTAGCTTCTAATTCAGTTCAAAGCTTTCAGTTTCTAAGAATGTAAATACCTTAAATTTAAATGCCTTTGAATTTAACCTTACAATGTTCTGAGACCCACTAGTGGCAAGAGATTTTGCTATTGACTTAAAAAGAACCAGATCTAGTTCCCCTGCCACTCCTTAAAGAGCTAGGCTTACACTGGATCCTGGCAAGACTGGTTATCCTTATAGTTGCTGTAAAAGAACATAAACCCCATCCAGCTGGGCATAATTTCTGGGTGAGATTGGCTGCCTGCCTTTTTACTCTGGGAGATGGGTGTATTCTGTCAGGCAGGTCTGTGAAAAAAGCCTGATTTCTGCCAGCGAGCTGCAACTGTGTAGGAAATGGATCTACTGTCCTGTCAAAGTGTGAGTTTTCTAACATTGCCTAATAATGCAATATCTAGAAAAGTTAAAAATTTATGAAAAATTACTATTCCCATCCCCCCAATTTTGGTCTTTTTGAAATGGTTAATTTTATTTTTTGCCTTCTTGCTTTCAAAATTTAAAGTTTATTCCAAAAGCAGCATATTCCAAACAAACATGGTTTAGCAGCAATTTTATCCCAAATGGTACCAGCAAAAAATGCTTTTAAAATCTTCCAAACACAGCAGTATTATCATGATAAGGAGGAGCTTTGTGGGCACTTTTTTACTGGCTTTTTGTGATTTTTCCATTAACAAGTTACTGGTGTTCCCTTGGTGAGGGGATCCTGAAGGCTGGGGTATGTTAGGTATGGTTGAACCATGAGGAATGTGTTAATAAAAATTCAGGAAAGAACAAAAAACATATTTGTTCCTCATATGAACTCTGCCAGTGCTGAAGAAATTCCTAAAAAATGGAATTTCCCAAGACATTTCTCCTTGGTATGTATTTACAACCATTAGGAATTTTCAAAGTTCAACAAAGCGCTCTGAGAAGCAAGTGCAGAAAATAACCTTCTGTTAAGACTAAATAAGGCATCTGCTTACTATATTTCATTGGATAAATCACTGATTTTCAATTTCCAAAGGCTTGCAGGCCTTTGAAACACAGTTTGGCCTTCACTATGCACCTGAATAATTTCTGTTTGCATCACAGCTGCATTCATAGATAATTGCTGCCCAACTTCATAGCTAATAAAAGTTTACAAAGATTAGTCATAGTGAAGAGTGAATATTGAACACAAGAGCTCAGTTCAAGAAGACAAAAAAAAGCCCCAAAAATCTGTTGTGAACCTTGTATGATGGTTCTGTGGCTCTGTTCCCTGACCTACTGGGTCACATCTGTGTGTTCCCACAGATACTCTTTCATTACAGCTCTGCTTCATTCACAGGTGTAGAGTGATGCTGCGGGAACGAAGTATGTGCCAGCCAAAAGAAGGCAGATGTTTTATGTTTTCTAGTAACTTTTAATCTTTTTTTTTTTTTTTTTGCCTTGACTTAGCAATTTATTTTAGTCTCAAGCCCAAAGTTGAATCGAAAGCTTCTGTGTTAAATTGCATACCAAAACAGCAAGCATTGAGGTAGCATTGCTCTTCCACTCTGCAGACAGCAACAAGTTTTCAAAGGATGTGTTACTATGCAAGGGAAATGTAGATTTTTTTTTTCCTCTCCTGCCTTTTTTTCCTATAACTGTGGTCATGACTTAACTTTTTTCTGAACACATGCTTGCTTATCTTTGCTTCAAGAGGCTTCAATTAAGTTCTAAAGGCCATTCAACTCTTTCTATATCCTCAACTGCAACATACCTCCTTCTTTCCTTCCTGGATCTGTGGGGGAGGACGGCAAAGAAGCATTGCAATTTTAAAGTAATAAAGTCAGAGTAAACCACAAAAGCCTTGTTTAATTACTCATTTTCAGAACATAGATTGAAAAAAAATTTAAATAACAAACAAGCAAAACAAAAACAACAGAAAACAAACAAACAAACAAAAACAACAACAAAAAAAGCAGCTCTTTCATTCTATTCTGCCATAAAATAAAATGACCAGTGTCAAAAAACAAATGACCAAAGCATCCCCTTCCTGCCTGGTAGCTGACAGAAAGGCACATTCATAATCTGCTCTCAGAGTTGATGATTGAAAAGCATCAGTTGATTCAGACAGGTGAAGAACAGTGAGACCTGGAGGTCCGTTCATATATATAAAAACATTCACTGTGGAGCTAATATCATATATTTGTCTTTGAACAGAACAGTGTGAACCCGATTGCTTGTTTGTCACTGGGCGACTTTAGTGAACTCCTTGCAAAGTGAGCCCGCGCCTTGCATTACCTCTCAATCATCTAGGTTGCAAACTATTTTTAAAACATACATTTAACATTTACTGAAACAATTATATTTACTATGGTGACTGTACTAAAACTGTATTTACTCTAGCTAACTTGTTGCAATTAGCTTCTTAAATTTAAAGTACAAAGTTTCTAGAAAAAGACAAAAAACTAGTCTAGGTGGTCAGTTTGGGTTTCCTTGTTACAGCACTAGTTATGGAGCTTTGATTTTATAATCAACCTTGCCTCTTCCAGGAGGCTTTCTTTGTGCACCTACAAATGTCAGGAAAGCTGATACACCATGAAGTGCTATCAGATGCACATCTTACTAGACATTTTTTTTTCCTTCGGTGTTCCCATTTTAGAAGCCCTATTTGAAAGGTAAGACAGACAGAGCTACATTTTAAGCTGCTGATGACAGGAGAGCAGCCGCACCAAAATAACTGGAAACCCGAGTCCTCTATTAAAAGTGAAGCTAGGGAACCATCATTGACAGTGCAAACTGGTGTGCTACCTCAGATAATCCTGGTTGTTTGCCTCGATGCAGAGACATCTCCTCAGATGAGGAAAGAGTTACCCTGGCTCTGCACAACCCCCACTGCTTATATTGGCAACTGGAAACTAGGACACTAGTCCGCGACCATGAACATGTTCCAGGTTACCAAGTAGGCACGAAGCTGCTGTATCCAGTCTGTATTTACTGACTTGGGCAATGATCTGCCCATGAAAGGCCTTGTATCTTACTACAGGTTTTTTTTTGCTAAGCATATCACCTTAAAAAATCTTTCATAATGTTGGCAAAATTAGGCAAAACAGGTATTTTAACACAATGGGAACAAAATGTTTTATAGTAGCAAATGGTGCAATGAGCTACTACTACACATTAGCAGAATTACACAGAGCAAAGCCTTGAGGTGTCTCCTTTTGTGCCGGTTTTGAGCATGGAAGGAAGCAATTTCCCATGTCTTATTTAATATCTTCACATAGGTGGTGTGACACAGCAGCCCCAGCTGTTGCACATGCTCCCTGGTAACACAGCAGCCCAGCTTAATGGTGCTGTGGGGGAAGCTGCGTGGCCAAAGGTTCAAGCAGCACAGGCTCATAGCATTTCTTCAGAGTCTTCATTCTGGGGAAGTAGAGGGGATTTAGTCAGTGCCAGCCATGTGCCTGATCTGCCCTAATGCCTGTGAGGGATGTTGGGCTCTGCTCCCTGCTGCCAGGCAGGTGCCTGGGGCTGGATGTATTGGTATCACTTTCTAAAGAGAAATAAACTCCTTGCAACTAACAAGGCTTCCAGAACACAGGTGCTGTTTTCTAGCACCTTCCCTAGGCAAAGAGTGAGAAAATATCATCCACCTTTGAGAGGGAGCTGGCAGGCTCCATAAGAATGGTGGAGGAGGGAAAGGAGAAGATGAGGATGTGAACAGTGTGGTGTGACTGAAGAAGCAGAGGACTGGGGAAGGTCATCCTCAATAACTGGCACCAGAGAACAGAGCAGTACTTTCCAAAATCTTGATTGCATTGTCAGTTAGTGCTTCAGGCTTCATCTGTGTGACACTTAATGTCACGTATTGGCACAAAAGGCAGGAACTTCAGTCACCAAGGGTCTGAGTCGAGACTGAAGTCTTACTGTCCTATGAATGCTCTCATTATACATACAGAGACAGTGTACTGATCCATGTGCTATGCATCAGTCAGCAGAAATGTTCCCTCTCTAGCCTTTTCATGACTGTTGTTTCTCTCTGCTTCTGTGTAGCTTGACTCTGAAACGGAGGTGTCCTTGTTGCCATCTGCCATGGTCACATACTATTTCCTAACAAACTCACACAAAGCAGTGGAGTTTTTCACCTTTTTGCTCACAAACCAAGAACAGAAAAATTCCTGTTCATCACTGTAAGCCCCCTTTTCTTCATGTAGAGTGCAGGACTTCCAGCTGTTCATTTGTGCATGGCCTCATCTACCGGCAAAAACTATGAATTCTAATTACAGCTCACAGACTCTGTATCACATCTTAAAGGGTGACTGGAATAATCTGTTGCACAAAGAGAAGATGGGCCAGCACGTAGGTGACAGTAAAACTGTTGATCCACAGAACACCCACAAAGCCAGTTAGCATAGTCTTTGGAGAAAAGTAGCTCACGGATGGACCTTCCTATCTGCCTACAGAGAACAACATGCTGCCACTCCATGGGCTGTGCAACTCTCTAGCCTCTGGAAGGACTTGTCAGCCTTATGGAACCTGTGTGTAAGACCTTCTATGAGGCAGAACCAAGAAGTAACACAGTATTGCTATGGATAACACCATGGCGGTTGTATTCTGCCAATTTTTGTCCCTTTGCTTTAGAAACAAGCCATGTGGGAACTACAGTCAGGCCTGTCACATCCTGACAATGCAAGATCACCACAGGGTGAAAAGCCATCAGCACCATTCAGATTAAATGTCCAAAAGTGCTTTTGCACCGAGGACAAGGACAACTATATTTCAGAATGACAAATTTCTGGCCCTGGCAATATTACCTCACAATGCAGGGCTCCAGCTCCTTTTCAGTGAATCTGACAGTTTGTAATTTCAACTGGATATTACTTGCATTCCACTAGGTAACATCCTTTAGCTGTGACTTGAAGCAGCCCTACTTAAACATATTCAACTTCATATTCAAACTCTACTTTGACATATCCAAACAATAGCCCTTTTTACTTTCCAGCTGCTTGAAAAAGCACTTGTTTGAGCAAGCTCACTTTGAAATACCTGCCTACTTTCCAGATGCTCTATTAAGCTCTCTTCTCTTGCTTTTCTGAAGAAGGATAAACGAGTAAGCTGCAATTTTGGAGCAGGCTTCTGTAGTGCCGTGAGCAACTTGTGCCTCTCTGGCCCAAATCTGCCAGGAAAGGGTCTTCTCAGTGACCATTTTCAAACACTTGTGTGAATACATTCGAACCCTGAAATTAGGAAGTGTAAGTGCTCTTAAGAAGGCAATAGGGAAACAATATGGTAGGGAAACAGTCCATGGGGTGTGGGAAAAGTAAAGGGAAAGGGAAGGGAAAAAAAGAAAAGGAAAAGGGGAAAAAAAAACCCCACACCCCAAACAAACAAACAAATAAACAAAACCAAACAAATAAAAACTGAGAAAAATGAAAAAAAGGTTAAAAAAAAAAGCGAAAAAGAAAAAAAGAAAAAGGCAAAAGATAAAAAGAAAAAGTGGGAAAGATTAATAAGAGGGGAAAAAAAAGTGAAACAAAAGAAGATAAAAAAATGAATAAGGAAAAAATGGGGTAAAAAGAAAAAGGATGAAAAGGGAGAAGTGGAGCAGGAGAGGGAAAGAAAGAAAAACGGTGTGTGTGTGAGTGAAGTAAAAATAACCCTAAACCATCAGCAGAACCCGCGTTGTCTCCGCACAGGGCTCGGCACACGGCTTTCCACAGCCGGGTCAGCCGCCGCCGCACGGCCAGCAGAGGTGAAGCGGCGGCCGCAGGTCCCCCCGGCGCGGTGCCACCGGCACGCACTGACCCGCCGCCCACCCACGTCCCGTGAGGCCGGGGCCGCCCCTTGGCCGCCCGCCGCGGGCAGGGCCCCATAAAGGCGGCGGCGGCGGCAGCAGCAGCGAGAGGCAAGCGGCTGCGCGGCCCCATGCACTGCAGCAGGTAAGCACCGCACGCCCCCTCCCTCTCTCCCCCGCTCCTTCAGCTAGCGCGCTGCACCCGTGCTGTTTCTGCTCCGCTTTTCTAGGCGCGCTCCTGCAGCCCCGCGGAGGCAGCCTCGGAGGGAATGAAGCCCCGGGACATGCCCTGTTCTTCCCCCCCCCCCCCGCACTCCGCTTTTGTAGGTCCTGCAAAAATGCCCTTATGCAAGCTTGTGCAGTGCGTGGTAACGCTGCTGAACCCGGCTCATCTTTTGGTGGCGGCTCATTCTGGTCATTCAAGCTCTTGCAGCTTGCCCTTTTCAGGCGTTTTTTCGTTTGTTGTTTTTTTTTGCCGTTTCGGGTTTGTCTTTTTTCCTCTCTATTGACTTTTTTTTTTTTTTTTTTTTTTTAATACCTTAAAGGTTAGGAGCTTTTTCTCAGGAGCTGTGACGAAAGTTGCAGAGAGTATTTTTGAAGCCTTAGTTCTTTCCCTATTAGGGCAAAGCAAAACATGATTAATTGGATGCTGGTACTCTCCTCATCCTACTTATTATGGCAAGTACTGCCACGAAGGAGAAGAATTAAGAGGCCAACACAGATACTGCTTTTTTTTTTTTGGCAGGGTTCTAGAATTCCAGTGAGAACCCTGGGAAGGAGAAAGCCATTTATTTAAGTGACAAAGCAAATGCTCTGGCTTCCCATGACTCAACAAAATAATCCACATTTCCATCAAGGACTGAAACTTTCTCAGGAGGGATGTGCTGCAATTGTAGCCCCTTTTTACAAATATTCAAGTTAACTGTTTTTGAATGGACAGTGTTCTTAAATAGTAATTGTGATTTTCATCATTTGAGAGTTGTGAACAAGTCTTTACACATAAAGTTGTAGCATTCTTATTGAATAATTGCAGTAGCCTTTCAGCACAGACTTTGGGGATTATAGAAACACTTACAAAGAGATGAAAGTGTGTCCCTCCCCACCCCTTTTTCCTTTTCCTATTCACTCAGCAACCAGCATTGACTGCAAAAGAGCTCTGTTACCTAGGCCTGGGTTAAAAGCCTATAGAAGATATCTCCAACAATGCTTTAGCATTTTCATTTGTCTGAATTAAACCAGAATGCCTAACATGCACTTGGGGTTATTCAAAACCACAGAATGATGGCTCTGCATCAAGGTACACAGCATACTGTTTGATGCTCTGATGGGATAGGTGACTTGCTTAATGTAGTGCTATCTCCGCTCAGAGATGAAGCAGCTGATCCAGCTTGCTGGAATTTTAAGACCTGTCTCAGAGTCTAAAAGGGAAGCTAAAATGGATGAGCACTTCCACTGGATCTGGTTTACTGGTTACTAGAATGTTCTTTTATGTATTTTCAAGGAAATGTGTTTAATTATCTATCATTAAAAAACTATTTTTCAGAGGTTCAGAAAAAGCAATTGTGACTACATTGAAATTCATAGAGTTCAGCAATAAAAGACTGCATAGTCTCACCCTAGTTCCTTAGCTTGAACTGTCAATTCTAATTTAGGCTGCATTATTTAAAGCCATGCAAAGATGAGGCCATGAATATTTAAGATAGCAGATGAAATAAATATGCATTCTTAAGAAGCTTCTTACCTGATGTAACAAAAAACAACATCTTGTCTTTCTGCCCATTGCAGAATGATACAGATCTTGGACCCGAGACCTTTGCCAAGCTCCATCATGCCTGTGGACATGGCCATGAGAATTTGCTTAGCCCATTCTCCACCGCTGAAGAGTTTTCTCAGCCCCCTTGAGGACTGTCAAAGAAACAACTTTGTGAACAGATTCAAACCTCTCAGACCGTGTCTTCATGTGAAAAGTGACTCTGAAACTCAGAAGACCGATTGGAACCACTCAGCAGCCCGAGCCAAGAAACGAGTTGTGTTTGCAGACTCAAAGGGGCTGTCCCTGACTGCAATACACACCTTCTCTGAGTTCCAGGAGCATTCTGGGTGGGATCTTCAGTTTGACCTCTTAGGCCTTGAAAACATAACATCTGGCTTAAAGCTACATGAGGAGAAAAACTTGGTTCTGGGTTTCCATCGGCCTTCAGCTGACTACCTGGACTTCAGGAACCGCCTGCAGAAGAACTTGGTCTGCCTGGAGAACTGCACTCTACAAGAGAAGGTGCTGTCAGGCACGGTGAAAGTAAAAAATGTGAGCTTTGAAAAAAAGGTTCAGGTTAGAATTACCTTTGATACATGGAAGACCTACAGAGACATTGGGTGTATATACATGAACAATGTTTACAGCGACTCTGAAAATGATACCTTTTCATTTACCATTGACTTACCTCCTGCCATTTCACCTGAAGAGAAGATAGAGTTTTGTGTTTCTTACCAAAGTGGAGAACATACCTTCTGGGACAATAACGAAGGTCAGAATTACAAGATTCTCCATGCAGAGTGGAAGTCTGATGGTGTTCAGATACCATCTGCCAAGAAAGACTGTGTGGATCTTCAGACTCCAAGGAGAGGACAAGAGAGAGAGCCTGATCAGCTGGGAAGTCCAAGGCTGTCCAGTGGTCTCTTTCCCCAGTGGCAAAGCGTGGGTCAGATTGAAAATTCATCACCATATTGGTGATCAGTAGTAGCAAGGAAGCTTTCTTCCATTGGCCAAAAGAACAGTATTTGTTTTCTGGCTCACATAGTACATGACAAAACCACCTGGCAGGTTTTGTTGGTTGCCTGAGCAAATCCAAATTCACTAGTCTGCAGGACTTGTTAAACCATAATATGCTACTGAAATTCTTAGCCAAATCTTATTCTAGGAAAAAACTTAAGATAAACCCTATGCATATGCCACGTACTATAGAAATAGCATGACTGTATCCTAAGTATATGCTGCTTGCTTTCTGCTGTAGACTCTCTTGAGTCACTAGGAGAGAGACTCCTGTGAGGAAGTATAGAAGGTGATGGTATTTTAGCAAGCTGTAGTAATTGATATGTGAGAGTATGTGTGCATGCACAGGGACATTAGATGAACAGATCATCACAATTCATTTTGCACCCATTAGGAGTGCAGTAGAGAAGAGGTGATGCTGTCAGGATGGAGGTTGGCTATGATCCTTTATGTGCTTGTAGCAAAGGCAGGTAGGAATGCGTGGCTGGGATTTGTGGCTTCAATGTAGGTTAAGAAACTTTGAGAGGATAATGAGAGGAGGAGAAGAGGTAGGGTGTGCGGTGTGCTCTATAACTTGATGACATACAATATTCTAATTTCTTCTTTCCAAAACCAGTCTTCTAAATCCCATAGAAAGCCCTGTGGGATAAAAAGGAGAATGCAGAGCAGTGGAAGTGTCTGCTCCAATGAGAGGACATCTCTGTCCTTGTTGGTTTTGTGAATAATAAATGTTTTGCATTTGAGAACAAATCTAACCTTGACTTCATCATCCTACTAACTTATCAGGCAGATGGTTACCTTCTAACATTAAAAGAAAAAAATGTGCCTTTTAAAAAAATGTTAAAACTACTGTACTTGCCAAAAATAAGGTTACATGACAAAAAAGTGATTTGTAAACTTCCTGGTTTGTAGCACTATTAGACTTATCTGGTCTAATCTTGCAACATCTGACAGTTGAGTATCCTGCTCCCTACTGCAAAGTTAGTGATGACTTTTCACAGTGTGTAACATAGGCAAGGTCCTTCATATTGAAGACAGTGAATTAGCTGCACTTTGTGAAAGCTAATTTATTTAAAAGAGCAGGGTTGCTACTAGATTTTTCTAGATGGAATATAGGCTTGCACATAAATACAAAACTGCTCTGGTTTATTTTACCTCATTTTATGAAGGTTTGGTTTTTTTTAGACTTCGATAAACTAATGTATGTTTTGTATCTGTATGCTTATAATTTAGCTTTCCGAGCTGTCAAACTGTAAAGGTGATCTGTGTTTCATGCAAGACTTGTGTGAGAAATTGTCCAATACATACTCAGCAGGTGTGAATACTGGCACACCTTTTAGCTGTACAGAAATGATGTTAACATCAAAATATAAATCCCATTTTTGCTCATTGCTGAGGTATAATTTCCTGAGTCTGAAGTTACTCGTAGTGCTATAAATAGTAAGGTGAAATATACCTCCTCCATTAATTGCATGTTTTCCCTATGTAACCTTTGCTGTTATGTGTAAACTAGCCATTTTAAGAATAAATTGTATTTTGATACATCTGGTTCTTAGTGTGTCAGCTCAATCTATTTTCTCAACTTCTTTAAACAACTTCAGCTGTGATATAAGATATAACATGTTTGTTATATTCTATGGGATGCTGCTAAAGCTGGCTAGGATATGGTATCTCAGGTCAGCAGCTGACATTACCTTGAAAATGAAATCCAAGGTTTTCACTAAATGAAAGGTATAAGGAAAAGTATTTGCATTATTAATTGTGTTATTTAAATACCCCTGTACCTCACCAAATTTAACTGGATTATTTTGATTTGTCAGATTCTGCCAGGGATCTTGCTGTGCCATGGGCAAGTCTGTCTGGCAGGAGTCTGTCTTAATCCAATGACTAGACTTAACTGGGGAGCTACAGCATATGTGATGTTTGCATGGCTTCAGCTAGACAGCAGCATTTAATATCTTATGGCTCGCTTTCACCTGGTATTTTACACTGCCTCCGGCAGCTATACTGCTGTTTGAGTACTGGGTTTTCTCCTCTTATACCCAGGAATCCAGCTGAACTACCATCAGTACCAAATAATTGCCTACAGAATAAGGTGTCTCTCTTTGAGCCAGCCATTCATCTTTGACACTGCAGTGTGGACCTGCTTTGCAATTACTTAGAATGGAGAAAATGGGGTGTTGTTTCCCAAAGGCCCCAGTCACCAGAGGGAAGAGGGTTTTGGTATACCACAGCTTCTTTCTAGGTAGCAATTTAGGTGAGAACAGAGCAAGAACAGTCTAGCCAGCAGCAGTGGCACACTAGATAATTTATAGGAGATTTCTTAATTCATTACCTCAGTGACAAGTTGCAGTTTAGTTTAATCCATTGCACACAGAGTCAAGGGTTTACCAGGAAGAAATCTACTTTTAATTAATTAAAATTCATAATTCCCAAAAGACAACATAGCACTAACAGTGTGTTTCTGGTCCGAGGAATTAATATAGGGCTTTAATGTTTCAAAGCCTCCCTTTCCCCAGTGCCATCTACCAATCTCAAGCTCTACTACATACTACGCTGTGTCCTCAGTGTTCCAGTATATGATATATACTGCACCACCATTTCCCTACTCCAGAAAAAAAACCCCAACAAAACAGAAGAGAGATTTGTAATTTTGCTTTGGAAAACCAGATGCAAGGCTACTGGAGCAGAAGTCTTCTATCATGAGAAGAGGTAACATTTCTTATTCTCCAGGCCAAGTTTTATGACCAGGCATCACAACAGAAAGTGCTTACTTGTCATCCTCTTGACAGACACAAATCACCTAAAAATACTAGAAGACAGGCTCCTTTGAGCAAGGTTTGGCTTTAAACCAACTTCTTTGCAAAGGTGCCTTGCAAGATCTTACTTGCCCAGCAGAGAGGTGACACAGTGCTGCAGTGTTGCTCAACAGCTCCAGAATCCTCCCTCCCCAGGTGGGAGAGCAAAGGATTTCTCCTTCCTCCACTCCCTATCAAAGCAATGAAGTTTCACTCCTTCCGCTCTTAAAACAGAGGTTGTATTTAACATGAAAGCTCACATCCATCAGAAAGGTAATAGGCTCCTTGAGGAAAGTATCAGCAACACACTGAGATATATTAACTGAAAATAACAAACCCAACAAGCAGATAGTATTACAAATGTATTTAACAGACTTTGAGAAAAAAATATCTTAGTCCAGGGGATTCAAACATGTATCTTAGATGTTGCTCTTTCAGACACTATTTTAAAAACTGAAGGTATAAAGCAGATGCTGTCCTTGAAAGAGAACTTACAAACCATCATCTCATTCCCTTAGGAAGTCCCCTTTTGAGCTGCATTTTATTTCCACCACTAAGGTGGCAGAGTGAAGGGCTGGATTCACTCCTATAGCTCTGTAGGTCGAAGGTGTCTAACTTTCAGATAGAGCCTATGGCTGACACAGTACTTGCAGACTTGATTCTTCAAACATAAGCATTTCAAGCTGGGTTCCTAATAACTGTACTCTCCTATGTGAAGCTGGGCCTTGCCTTGCCATACAAAATTAGATTGAAATTTGCTGGTATTTCATATTAACAAAGATCTGTCACCCTGGAAGATTAGCATCTGAACATTTCCTGAAAACATAATTAGAATTTTCACAGGCGATTAGTGAATGTAATTTTCAGTAATTATATATATCTAAACAAATTACCACAATTTATATGGTAAATCCAGCAAATTAATGGTAATATGGTAGATGTTACAGTATTTACATATGCAAAAGGAACAACTCCCATCGTTCTCAGACACTTCTAAGATTTAAAATGAAATGTAATCAAGAATAAAACTGTTTCCATGAGACTAAAATAAAAGGCAGGCTGCACTAAACTCCTTCTTGAAAGGTCTCTCCTTCTGTTTCAAGAATCACCTGTACTTCAGCCATTCCTGCCTGGCATTTGCTTAGACTGTTCTTACAGTTCTCCAGCAATGGAGGCCCCACAAGCTTTCCAATTATTCTTCCCTATTCTCACCATGAAAAAGACTGCTTACATCTCAACCTAGTTTTTAAATTAAGATTCTGCTTGGTTTACTCTTCATAGACAAGAAGAGGAAACTATTGCTTTCTTTTTGCAATAGCCTGGAAGTGCTTGAGAGCAAATAACAGCTTTCTTTCCTTTCCCCACTACCCTTCTCTAGCCTATGTAATACTTCATTTCATGAAGAATAGCTATTTCAGCTTTTCATCCTTGTTTGGAAAGGAACCTGTTAGACTTTTGGACTTTCCTTAAGGCAGAAATGTCGGTGTGGTCCTCAGCTTCACCAGTGAAAATTTATCACAGCCCACTACCATCTTTCATTGCTCAAGTGACTTAACCCATCTCATACAATAAAGCCTTGGGAATGTACACATCATTTCTGTACTGCTTGATAGATTGCCTGTGAAGATTATGACAGCCAGGCAGATTGAATTGGTGATGCGCTTCACTGACAATTTATTCTAAGGACAGCATTTCCTCCATTAAAAAAAAATAAATCTTTTTCCTACTCCTCCTCCTTATCTTGCAAATGACTTCTAATGCTCCAGCCTTCATTTATCTCCTTTCTGTACTTCATTGCTGGGCAGCTTTCATTTATTCTGTGTGAAGAACCAAATAAAAAAGCTTCACACAGCACTTCTGCCCTAAATTGTCTCCTCTGCCCCCAGTCACACACACAACTGTAGTGAACCATTTAAAATCTGTGACATTGTAATGTCAAAAACAAGTATCTGATTATTTTTCTTTTTGAAGAATGTGTCTTACTGATGTTCCTTTGAGGAATATAATTTTAACAGATGAATTCATAGTATGCATCAAGCATCATTAACTGAAATAATGGAAAGCTCAGGGTGTGGTGACTTTGTGTTTGTGCTGTTGTGTGTTTTTAGCTCATTGATTTGGTTTAAAGGCTTTTCTTTACAAGGCTTTGCTTTTGTCTCCTGCCTTCCCACTCAGTCTCCCTCCAGTTTCCCATGCCTGGAGCTAATTCAACATTTATCCTGGTAACAGGTTCTGAAAGCATCCAGCTGCCTTACTTTAACCCAAGAGTTACAATTTACAGCAATTCACCAAAAAAAACCCCCAAACATCCTCAAACACAAAACACCAAACATACAAAAAACAAAGCAAACCTCCTAGTTCTATTCCTTAATTTAGAGCTAATTGCATACTGCAGGTCCATCAGGTCAAGAATATTATGGTACAGCACCAACCTCTTTGCCTTGGATCTGAACAACATAGCAAACCCACTGATGTCAGGAAAATAGATCCCTCCATAAACTCAGAATGCAGCCATTAATATTCTCCTCTCCTCTACCCATAAATATCTCAGACCACACACTGATAGAGTGCAGAAACACTAGAGAGGGGGATGGGTACAGTTAAAAATTATTTTATATTCAGGTGAAAATAACACATCACATATTGATACCCTTCAGACTCTCCAACTAGCAAATGTGAGCAATGGAAGAGCACCTAACAATTTCTGATCCACTTTATTGCTCACTTGGAAGAGTTCCACCCTCCCATTTGCCCTCAAAGGTGCACAGCCAAGACCAGCACCTGCTCTCTGTGTCTGTAACTATCACCTCATCAGCTGTACCAGCAAAAGCATTTACCCTTTGCTGGGCATTAGAAAGTTAGGAAATACTAGCTGCCAAGCTGTTCTCACCAGATGTTCAGTTTAACTTTGCTATCAGGCTGTAAGATTTTCCATTTCTTACCTGTCATAGCTGAAAGATCGTGGGCATCTGGTCAATATTGCTAGACAATAACTTTCAAACCTCTATCATCTTTCTTCAGGAAAGGCACCAGAACAGTATATAATCCCAGTACACAGGAACAGTCTACTGGTGAAAATGAGACCCCAGTAATTGATATAGAAAGAATTAGGATCACTTATAGGTCTTCAAGACAAGGTGGGGATAAAAATTATGCTTTTGGATAGGTGGGATTTCTGAAGTAAAGCTTCTGAAGGCCTGATGTCATCCTGGGAGTGGTGGGTTACTGCTAAGTGCTGCATTAGCAGCATCTGAGAACAGGGGAGTGGCAGATGCTGATTACATAGCACACAGGGTGGTTATTTGCTAAATAACTGAAAAAACATTTATTAACTACCAAATCCAACCCTTACCATACTGGACAAAAACAAAAGATGCATTTCACAAAAGACTCCTTTCTCAGGATCCTAGTTGTACTGGCACTAGTTTCCCAACGTTTTACATTGACCCGAGTAAAAGCATAGGGTCAAGGCACCAAAGAAGAAATAACCAGACCTGTGCTGAATGCAGTGCTGACCTTGTTAGAGTAACAGGTGTGGGTACAAGGAGTTTCTATTCAGCCGGAAGAGAGAGTGATGGGGCAATACACTCTGAGATAAGTATGGGTGAATACTCTGCTCCTCCATTTCAAAATTCAGAGCATCTCAATGCAGAACTAGACTCTGTTATTCATTCTAGCTAGTAATTAGGAAAACATAGTATTTTGATATTTTCAGTGGGCTGCAAATGTCAAATATTGTGCTTTTATTCTCAAGATCAGTTACACAAGTATGCTACTTCTTAAGTATCAAATGTCATATGAATGCTACAAGTGTACAGCCTGTGCAAGTGCAGGTTAAGGTGTCAGGTAGTCATAGCCTCAAGCAACTAACCAACAGTGGAGTTGTGCTGTATTTCTCCTCCTCACACTTCAGTCATTATTCAGAGAGGGAAAAAAAAAAAAAAAGCCAGTTTCCAGGGTCACATCTTGCTAGCTAGTTATTAGAACTCATATATTACTGGAAGCTGAGCTTACGGTCACAGTGACTGTGAATCAGTTTGCCCTGGCAGGTGTAGTCTTTCATGCATCTTGTGGTAATATGGGAGTTACTTTTGTCAGCATGGCAGTGGCGGGGCAAGAGAGGCCTGTGTGGTCATTTAAAATCATCAGTCACTTTCCCTATGTTAAAATCTTAGAGAAGGCAAAATGTTACCCTTCAGGACCTATAGTTCACATGTACATACTAATGCCTTCCTCAGCCACTGGTGATCCTAGAGCAGCAAAGCCTTTACAAGGAACAATTAGGCAGAGACATATACTTATAGTTGATTATCATGTTAAGGAGCAAGAGCAGAGCCGGGTCAATTCCAAATGCAAAATACTGCCTGCCCCCCCTTTTCCATATGGGTTAATTTAGTCCCTCTGGCATTTGCTTATCCCTCTTGGGAGCCTTTTCAAAGTGTTATTCAGCTCTGGGATTTCATGTCTAGCATTGCTGACGTGCAGAATTAAAAATGTAAAGCATATTTGCCATCTTCTGTTTTCAGATTAGCAACAGAAAACAGTCCTTGGCCTTCACGTAAAGCCAGGGGGGCCCAGGGAATGTAGCTGTAGTGCAAGTAGAGCTGGGAGAGGAGAAGCCATCGCAGAGTAGTCTAGAGGGAGTGAGGCAGGAAAAAATCCCTCTGGAGTTACAGGAGCAACAGAAGGAGAGGGAAGGTGTGGATAAAAGCTCTGTCAAATGCTCATTGCTATGTGTGATCTGGTATGGCAACATCCTGAAGTATTTTTTCAGGAGACAAGAGGAGAATGTTTTTGTCTTTTGTAACAATCAGAGTGGTTTGACAAAAGATAGTAAAAAAACTGGTTTTCACTGGATGGTCCTGATGTACATCACTAAAAATTTTTAATTAAAACAATAAAGAGAATTTAGGAAGGTGTTCCATTCTTAATGGAACGTTATTACCAACTCTAGCATCAGCTTTCTGAAGTGGCCTATGGACATTTTGCAGACACTGTTCTACCTACTTTGCAATTTGTCTAGTTTACTGAGTATTTTTTAAACCCTCAAGTCATAGCTATTAAAGCAGTACTTACAGAAATGGTCTTATAACATTTTTGAAAGATCTTATTAGGGTTACCATCATTCTGGCATGACTAGGAACTAGAATAAATTCTTAATATTTAACTTTATTTTTACACTGTTCTTTTAGTAAATAGAGCAATGTAATGCATAGGCACAGAACCTGTGGTTTAGGTGCTACAGAGACCTTTGCCACATATTTAAAATAATTTTGAGACAGTTTGGGGCTTTTATTTCATCTATGGTTTCAATTTTTGTCAGAGCAACTTCTTGCCTTTCCTGTTCTGAGTCACAAGTTTGTGCAGAGTAACACAGGGGCAGTATTTTATGCAAGGGTTTATTTGTGTGCTTTTATAGAAATAAACCTGTGCAGTGGTTTTAATGTATTTTTTTTTCCAATTGATTTTAAATTCCAGCCTCCTGCAAATAATCTTTGATGTAACTATGAATTTGTTGGTTTTGTGACTGCATGATAAACTTGATCTGACATAGCTGCTGAGAACTGCAGGACAATACCTCTTGAACTAATGCCAGTTCTGCTGGAGTGACTTTAGCCGATTATGTTCAAGCATCCTTTGTTCTCCAAAGGGCATTCCTTTTCAAGACCACAAGCCCACATGGTTTCCTGGACAGTGAGGATTTCCCTTCACATAATGATGCAAATTGTCTCCATCCTTCAATGAATTTTGGATGTGACTGACTGCCTCTCAAACTGCAAGCAGCACAAAAGTTAAAAAGGACAGAATACAGACTGGAGTTACTGGCTATTTCCCACCATCCGGTCCTTAATGCTTGCTGCAGCTCCTTGCTTCCCACGCTGGCTGCCAAGCAGAGCCTAGCCAGTTCCAGACACAGGGTTAAGGGGATGGCTGGGTCAGTGAGGGCTGGGCTGCAGCTCAGCACTGCTGAAGGATATACTCCTCTACTCTAAGGAGACACTGACACGGCAGTACATGACTGTACTGCCAGCATCTTGTTCCTCCTAACATCTATTTTAGTCTTAGATTTGACAGGTGGAACAGTGAAGAGATGAGTTCTGAGAGCCTCTGGCTAATTTCGCCGATTTGGAAACATAACTGAGAAATACATGTATTTTTAACCCTCATTATTTTCACAGCAACCTTATTCCTTTCATTCAGCAAAGGCCAGAGCTACAAATCAAATTTGAGTTTTGCTTAGCAAGGAGTGGAGTAGAAGATGGAGTTGTGAAGGTTTGGCTGATGAATATAAAAGGTTTGGTTGATCTAAACCATTTCACCCATTTTCATGTTTTTGCAGGCCTGCTGAATATTTCAAACACAGTAAACAAATATATTCTCAATGCAAAGCTGCTTCTGGAGTAGAAGGAGCTTTTTTTTTAATTTCCAGCTGGATTTCCCACCCTACTCCCAACAGATTGCAAATAATGATGATTGCTCTTGGATAGGCCCTTGCTTTTGTTGGTCAGGCAACACAGTAATTCTGCCATTGCACTTGCCTCCCTTCTTGGGCTCCCTGCTTTTTTTCCTGTCATGCATCTTCAGTTCCCAAACTTGCAGCAGTGCTAGTCTCACCTCATGTCCTGACTGAAATTCACAGGCTATATGTGCTAGTATGAGTCAGCAACAAATACACTTCATCTTTAGGAATGGCAGTGGTGAAGGAGTTTAAGGTGATTCAGAAGAACACTTGATTAGCAATATCACACTAGAAGTCATTACATTTGAGTCATCAAGTCTGAGCTTCACAATCAGAGGTGATCGTGAAATAGTTATCCTAAAGCCTTCCTGTGGTAGCCTGAATATGCTATCCCATTGTACTTACAGACTGCAAATTAAAGCACTGTGGAATGGCAGGGATGGCACCTAAGTGTGATGAGCAATTTCACATTTGTCTACCATGTCAAATGTTCTTCTCTTGGTTCTCACAAAACAGAGCACTGTAGTTAGAAATCAGTTTATTCTGATGAGTCAGTGTGCATAGTATTATCCTGGCACAACTGAGGCACTAGCCATTAAACCTTATTCTCCAATTGTTCTGCCTTTTTAATCACTGCCAGTTCTCATATGTTTCTCACTTATTACTTACTCTGAAGGAGCTGGAAGCAGAGGGCTGATCAGGTATCCCAGAGACATGCCATACTGTCTGTCTAGCTGCAGAGCTAGAATCTACTGTCTGAACAAAAAACATTGGATTTATATAATAAATCCACTATGAGGTTATGTTGCAACATCCATTGAAACAAAAGCAAAATAACACTGGATACCAATATAATGAAAGGAACCAGCAGTTAATTGTGTGATTGGCTTAGTTAAGGTTTGTTATAAATTACTGTAATTAGCAATGTAAAGTAAAATCAAAGTAATTTCTCCCCATATTTAACTATTTCTGACTTCTTTTAAAACTTGTATGGTGAGAGGGTAGCTATTTATAAGACAGAGGGTGAACCCTCACCGGACTGAGCTGCACAGAGTAGACTGTTCTGCAAGACTTGTAAGTCTGCAGGCTTCCTCTACAGCCCTGCCAGCACACTAAACATATCCAGTCACAGTATAAACTGCTGGG
>JANHGL010012720.1:22744-38097 GCA_024611195.1 Ceyx melanurus | reverse complement strand
CTGAGCCTGGAATACCATTATGTATATATATATATGAATATATTATATGAATAATATATCCACTGATCCTGGAATATCCTGGAAGTCCCTTCTGGACTTCCTTTCCAAACAAAACCTACTAATTATGTGATAATTTGTATGAGACGAATCAGTAAAGGGTCAGCATGGGACCAAGAACCATCTTGTTTTTTTAAGAAGGTAATGCTTGACATATTTTGCCTAGAAATATTTTAGAGCAATGACACAGTGTCCTCTCACTGATTTATACGGTCAAGTGGATAATCTTTCCTTATCTCCTAAACATATTTTGTGTAATACCCTGAACAGCATTTGCAGCCACTAATAAAGACAGTATTATTTATGGATGTTCCAATTTAAACAAAATTATATTTCATTATTTGTTTACTTAGTATAAATATGTTAAAGATTTTCATTAAGGCGGACAATATTTCGAAGGCATGTCAGAATTAAAGTGCTGGGTTTTTAAAGTAAGCAAAGGGACCATCTGAATGCCAAGTTAGGGAAAGATGCGACTGGAATGAGAGTGCTGTGTCTGTGCAGGAGAACTCTCATACGAGAGCAGATGTAAAGATTCCTAAGGTCATAGCTGGGTCTGCATCATGCAAGAACTTTTCCCTAAATTCAGAATTGAGAATGCTTGTGCTCTTCCTAAGGGGAAAAAAGGCATTTAAAAAATATCTCTGTAAAAGCTACATGGTTATAGAAACCATTCAAGTTAGCCAATATGAAAGTGTATGTCAAGCCCTGCTCCTCTCAATAATTATTTTGCATTTTGCTTAATTGTACTTCCAAAATTTCTATTAATTCAGCGCTGCCAAATGCCTTTGTTTGTTTGTTTTTGTTTTTTTTTTAATCTTTTGATTCTTTCCTAAAAGTCTGAATTAAAACCTACCTATGTCCTTTGAAGATTCCCATTTCTCTTACATAAAAGAATCAGAAATATACATAAATACAGGAGAAAGAGACTAAAATTAAATGGAAATGGGATTTTGGTAGCTTGGCTGTTATAACTCCACTGTTTCCTCCCTCTTTGCCTCTAAAAGATTGAACTGCAGATGGTGAAGTCATCAAGGTGTCATACTACAAACACATAGAGTTACTGAGTTTTCTGCTCAGTACATTTCCTTCCTCCAAGACTGACAGAACTACAGGTATCACATACTGGAAGAAGCATCCATGGTGCATGAACCTAATGAACGCCCTTGTCACCAGTTCAGTGTTAGCACTTCACTGAGACCACACAGAGTAGTGAATAATTCAGAAGACAGGTTTGCCAGGCGGAGCACAAGCTGTGGAAGCTCTTGGGGACACTGATGTCTTACACTCTTATTTCTCTGCAAGATTGTCACTACCTACCTCAATCCCAATGAAGGATATCCAGTTTGATTCACTTTGTCATCTGAGAAAATGAAAAATTCTAGAAATGTGCTGCCTATGAGCTAATGTTCCCTCTGGATTTTAGAGGAAATGCCTGGAAACACCATTTTCAAAGTATTCCACTGTGCACCACAGACATAAAGCTTCTTTGCATATACTAAAAAAATGGATATAGCTTAACATCCTACTGTTTAAATTACTAACCTGGCTTACCTTGTCATAGAAACATTTAACTTTTAATTTTTTAATTGCCATTAGATAAAATGCACAAGCAATTTCTGAAGCTATCAAGGAGGGACCCACTCTGCAATAGGAATGACTTGGAAGTAGATGCTCAGTTGCTGGGGTTTCTCACAACTGAAGTACTTTTGGGGTATGCAGAAATTAGGCAAGTGGAAAACTTTAACAACAGAACCTGAAGCTGCTATAGACTGCATCTGACTGTGGACTTAAGCAGCAGTTAAATGGAGTTAAGGGAGAGGAGGGATTTTAGATACCAAAGTTCCTTTCTGGATCTGGACCTCTGTGCAATGAAGCTTCCACTGTACTTCAGTAATAATTCTGCCATTTGACCTCTGGTCCTCCCTTCACTTTAAAAAGAAAGGTGGATGTCTAATAAGATTACCATATGCCCTGATAATACTTGAAGTAGCAGTTAAAGAGATAAAGGAGATTAATAGGTAACTTGTATGTTATCAGAGGAAATTTATTTTCATGGAGAAAATTAAAGAATCCCTTTCTGAAACATATGTAGTATTTTTCTTTTCCAAAAGAAAAATACAGCTCATTTCTTTACATGGTTGTACAGAGTTCCTAAACAGTTCTTCAGTGTGAAAAGTGGTTTTTTTTAAAATATTTTTCCCCAAGTTTGTGAAGATTTATTGAGCATTTAACAATGCCTAGAAACACAGTATTCACTGAAACATTTACCCTAACTCCATTAATAAATATCTTGTAATAAATGCAGTTGAGGTACCATAAAATATTTTCCTTAATAAGAAATAAAGTGTAGTGTTGTGCTATTCTAATTTCAGTGATGTTGATGTAGCAAAATATGTAGTAATAAATTCACTTTATCTGACAGTACTATAGACACAACTATAATATTTCCAAGGAGATCCCACAACAGATGCTATATTAAACAGTGTCCCAGCTTCATTGTCAATGAACAAGTTTTTCTTTTTTTTTTTTTTTTTTTTAAATGGGACATAATCTGAAATACTCAGACACCTGAGCTGTGGATTTCATAACAGAAAATATTTTGTGCTCATCTCAGACACAGCTTTGCCTTCTTTTAGTTAGAGCTCTTCTTCACTTCAGAGAGCTGATGGCAAAGATGAACACAGTCACTATGCTCTTAATAGCCTTTTACATACGTTTCATACTGCAAGTATTTTGTTTTATCTAGGTTATCCCACCTCATCTTTATCCCGGCTAATTGAGCAGTGAGCATACAGCAGAATTGAGTAGTGAAGAACAAATTGCATCTTGGGCAAAAACTGTGCCCCAGGTAGCTTCCCAGGGACTTTCATGGAGGCCGAAGGGAGCTAAAAGTATGTAAAAGTCAACATTACACCTTCTGGATCTAGTCCCAGTTTAAGAACTCCTCAGTAGAGTGGAGCAGCTGTTCCTAGTAATTGCAGCAGGGTGGGCTGCTCTGAAGTTACAAGGAGTTGGTCCACAGAGCACTTTGGCAACATTTCTGACAATCCATCTTGTCCTCCAGACCTTTCCTGAGGTCAACTTAAGTCACAGCCTTACACGTGGGACTACAGGCACAAGGAGAAGTGCAGACTACTGGGCACCGTGGCTATATAAGGCTTTACAAACAGAGTCTGGACTTTCTACCAGGCCCCTTTATATCACAAAGACTGCCAAGTCTCCAAAATATGAAGGGTCAGGTTGTGCATTTAAAAGCATGGGTATGAAGAGCATGAAAAGGAATAATAATTTTAACTTCTTGCCTTAAATCTTTGATAAAAGAAGGGTATGATGCCTCACAGTCTGCCCTTTATACCTGGGGTGCTTCTGAGATCTACTGGTCATATCGTATCTCTCAGAATAAATAAATGGCTAAATGAGCCTTAAAAAAAAAAAAAAAGTCATTTTAAGAGCCAAGGACAAATGCCAGAAATATCAATGGTAGGCGTCCTACCCCAGCACCCCAGCTGTGCTGAGTAGGAGGTTTTCCTTGCTGGAGGTGCATTAAAAACACTCTGTTCTGTGCTTGATTTCTACAAGGAGAAGGACTGCACATACTCATGTCAGAGCTTGACCCCATCTCACATTCCTGTTGTCAGAAGGTACTCTTTTGTGCTCAGTATGACAACTTGATTTCAACCCCCATTACAGACAGTGAGTGAGTCCTGGTTCCTTATAGTCTCCTCCCTTTTGAAAAATTCTCCTATACATCCCAAAGCTTAGTGCACACAAATTCAACCACTCTTCCCCATCCTTTAAACCCGAGATGTACTTTTCAGAGTCATGTGGGTTTTCTACATAAGAAATAAGGGAGCAAATGCATGTGAGGGCTAAGTGCTATGCTATAAGAAACATTTATTCTCTCTAGAGAAAATCAAGAGCTGGTGACAAAGCAGTATTCAGGGAAGGACTTTGTAGGACCCTGTGCTATCCTCATTACTCCTTGAGAATCATCTTTCTGGGTAGTTCTCTAAAGAATTAATTATTCCACCCAGTCATTTGAAATTTATCTCATATAAACTAGATATATTTGGAAAAAGTTTTAGTCAAAACCCTAAAGTGCCATAATTGATTTATTTGCAGGGCAGCACAAATGAGAAAGTCAAAAAGTAGTAAGAGAGGTCTAGCAGATGGGCAAAGCACCAAAATAAACATTCTGAAAAAAACTAAACAGATTCAGCAAACCACCAAACCCAATGTGTTCTTGGGAGTTTGGGTTTATTTGTGTTAACTAAGTAAATTTGTTATGAATGTTTTTAAATTATTATAAAGTACGGGACATGACCAAGGACAGTTCAACATAATCTGAATATCAGAATATCAGGTTATCAGGGAGAAAATGTAGATCTTATTGCAGCTCAGTTACAACTTGCCCCTATCATGCAAGCTTAAAAATCCTTCTAGAAGATCTGCCCTTTCCCATATGTCACTAAAATGAGATGCAGCAATAGCACCCAGAGCCCTTAACGGCTGTTGCTCACGATTTGCCTTCACTTTTTTGTATGAAACTGCTTTCCTTTCAGGAATCTGGGCTTAAACTTGGAAAAAAGTACAGAAATATACATGTATAAAATACCGTGCTATCTTAATGCAACATGGCAACTTAGCAAATAACTTCTCTTCAGCAAGGTTTTTGATCAATTTAGTTCCTGCTTTCTGCTGAAGGATAGGAAATGTTAGATAAGTAATACTTTTGTTTTGCAGAATGTGTCCTCATTATAACTGGATAATCCAGTGCAGTTACTGACAGTCACTTGAGTGCTAGTGACTCAGCTTCTCCATTATTCCCCATAATCCAGCTTTGAACATGCTCACAGATGAGGGAAGTGGGTAACGCCTCCTTTTGATCACAAAAGGACAGTCACAGGCTCTGTCTGCTTTGTGATAATAAAAAATGATTGTAACTGGACAACACTGCTGCACAATCCATTACTATCTGCAAATGAAATAAAAGGATTTGCAGCAGCATAGTTTTCTTGCATATACAGCCTATGTACAGAACTAACGTTTAATTCTATCTTTTAGGGATAAAACTATATTAAAATAGCCTCCAACTACAATTATAACACATGGATGGCAGACATATTTCCAGAGATAATAATCCATTTTGGTCAGAAAATAACATGTATGTGGCCTGAGACCAAGATCAAATTTTAAAAACATTTTTAGAGAAATTGATCCTAGATAATTGTTTCTCAACAGCTCTAAGTCAATCCAAGTGCAAGGTGCCACCAAAAAGTTTACTCTGCTCTCCTTCTTTGCCTCTGTTTCCTCCCTTCTCTTGGACCTGTGTGACCAGAGGAGCAGGACAGTAGTCCAGCTGCAAATGGACTGATTTTTTGCTGGGTTCAAATTTCAGTAGTCCCACACTAGTACACATACAATTTAAACATTTCATTACTGCTGTAAATAAATAATTTGGTTTATATTGCAGCAGCAGTTCAGGAGGATAGGAGCTCCAGTTGCTAACTACACAACTGTGCATGGTCCTCATTGCCTACAGTTTGCAGCTGGAAGCCCTACACCTGCTGACAGACTCTGGGTCTTGTGCAGAAACCCTTCGCACAGTTGAGAGCAGGGATGAAAGGACCTGACTATATGCTGCCATCTATAATGTCTGGGCCTGAGCAAACTTTCCAGCATTAGAACTCAGGAAGAATAGACAGTTATAAAAAAACCCAACAAAAAACCAGCAAAACAAACACATGGAAGCAACTTTCATGAGTAGATTTAATCAGAAACAAAAGATGAATGCTGTATGTATAGGGAGGCTTTGGTCACAGGAGACTGTATAATAGTTTTCTTAAGTATATGTTTGTTGGCTATGGCTGCCTCAGCCTACTGAATCAATATTTTCTAAATTAAGAGGGATTTACATAAACAGAGTATAGTCTCTAAGGTGCTGTTTATGGTCTGTCTGGTATAATATTCATAATAATTCTAAAATTAGTGATTTTTCTAAAGAGTGCTTTTGTTTAATATAACTCAAGCAGTTTATATGGTAAATATACAGTTTTGGATTTTTTTAAGAGAGAAACAGAGGCAACATAGAAACCCACTGTAAACAGTGCTACAATGGTGGTTAATTAACAGAGGCTTTGTTCCCATTTAATACCAAGACTGCTTCTTGAGTGCAGTCTATTTGTATATGGCCATAACTGGGAAGATTTGATCTTGGTAAGTGTTCCAAAATAATGGGAGAAACAATGAACTTCCATGTGACATCTACTACTTAAAGAGCTGCTATTATAGCATAACTGTATGAAAATACAGGTAAGTAAAATAAATAATACACTTACATGGAAACAGTTTTCCTTCATGGAACCCTCTTCAGGCTGAGTGATCAGTTACATCTATTTGTTAAAAAAAAAAACCAACCCAAAACAAACCATCAAATAACAAAGCCCCTTTTTAATCATTCTGTGATATGATTATTAAAACTGGGCTATCCTGAGACAGCCACTAACATCATTTAGGACTGGGCTTAATGTTAGGAGGAGTGCTGTCAGGGTAGGTGATTCTGCAGCTGCAATTGTTTGGATTTTCCCTGGGCATTCTCAGTTCTGTCAGTCCAAGGTCTCGACATCAGCACTAGGGATAAAACAAAGCAGATGTTCCATTTCCCTCAGAATTAAAAAGTTTTGTGTAATGCATCCACAGAATATGCTCTAGCAAACATCCCTTTGACCCAAGATATTTCCTTCCAGCTGTATATACTTCTATTTCACTTCTCAGGTCTTTTCATGACCACGTAGTACAAATGGAACAGTAGCAGTTCTCTTAACAGGGACAAGAGGGACACAGGTTTTCCTTGAAGGACTTTGTACTATGGAGTTAATTTTTCATCTCCCTCTGCTTTAACAAGTTTCTGCTTTGTGTGGCTTCTGAATTTTCTCTTTGGACAGCAGTCAGCACTGTTTAGCAAACTGTAGGCTGGCTGAAATGATTGTCTGTCCTTAATAGCTGCTCTAGTCAGAACATTTAAAAGCACTGTAGTTTGTTTTTTTTTTCTAGTCTATTTTTAAATGCCTTGGTAAAAACACACTCCAAATAATCTGACAATAGCTTATGTGTCCTTAGTTACAAATCTAAAGGTGCACCTAAATATCTACCAAGAGCCAGAAGTATGGAATTTGCTGCCATATGTATGTGGCACTTTCAGACTGTACAATTCAGCTCTTGTGTAGTTAAAAGATACTGAAATTTCACCTGTCTCTTCTGTTCAGTACTGCTACCTATGTTATACATACACCATTTGCAGGCTGATAGGTATCGTCCATTTGAAAAACAGGCCCTTCTTTAATATCTGTTTATTAACTATACATTCATAAAGCATCCTATTATTGTTATTATTTGAAAGTATATGTAACTCCTGTGACAAGCTGTGGTGGGTAGAATGATTCCAGGTGAAATAAGCATTGTAGATTCTGCTGCCAAAGTTGACAGCCATACCTCAAATAGGCTGAGGAGCAGCTGTTCCCATTGACTGTGCAGTCCCGGGTTAAGGTATCAGTTTGCTGTAAGAGAACATACCTTGCCGTAATATTCAGACATGACTGGAGTGCCAGGTTTTTAAAAAGTAATGCAGGATTGCTAAAATTAGCCATGCAAATTTTTTGTCTTTCAGCCTGGTGATTTTTTTATTTTTTTCCCCAATTAAATTACTGCTGTCATTTTCATTCTTACCTTCATCATATTAACAATGGCAAAGTAACTGCAGATTGTATCTTTGCTTGAAATTTTACTGGCAACATGTACAATTGGTTTTCACAAGTCTATTTCTTAGTACTTTTCTCATTAGCACTGAATACATTTTGTTCCAGGATGTTTGGAACAACTGGCAAGTGTATGCCACACTGTCTGTAATGGACTATGAAGTTAGCTGTGATCTTTGCTGGAGTTGTGAGAAAAGTTTATCTTTCATTACAAGTCACACATTGTAAATTGCATTATTTGACTATAAATAAGACTCCTCACAGCTTCCCAGTCTGATCTCAGCAACTGACCATCTCTCCCAAAGCCAAATGGAACACTTAGGCTTCAGGTAATTGAGATTTATCTTGGGCCAGTATCTGCAGATAGGAAGTATTACATCATAAGGAGAAAGTTGCTGAGCTTATGGAATCTCAGCTATAAAAGGAATTCCTGCTCCCATCACCTTGTATTCTCTTTGCAACTTCTGGATGTAGTCCACATCTTTTTATTCACGTGTGCTGCCTCACTACTGTGCTGGACTCAATCTGACTAGAAAGAACATTGCACTCTGCTCCTTTCCTCCTCTGGTAGATATGTGTATACACAGCTAATTCAGCCCATCCTTTGCTAACTTGATTATTTTTTTTCTGCCTTTTTCCTTCCTTGTCTTCCTTTTTAAAGTTATTTCTCTTTTTAACAACACCCGATCAAGTGTTTCTAATTATATTCATCTTTATGTTTTTTTCCCACTGATCTCTCGCAGCTCTTTTGCCATGAGCTGCATTTCCAGTATGTCTCCCTGTTAAGCCTCCCTGTTCCTGCTGTGCTGCTGCTGCTCAGCTTGCTCTGCAAAGGCTGCTTGTAATTATGTGGGTATTAGTCAGCCTTGGAGAGAAGGGCTGCACTGTGCTATGGGTAAGGTTGAACCCATACCAAATAAATCAAGCTCCATTTTTCTTCTTGTCAGAGATCAGTTTATTTTGCTGCAGTCTGCAGCAGAACTAAAAGAATCAAGTGAAAAGATGTGGAAATTTCTGGAGTCTCTATGCCTAAATCAGCTCAGATTATATTCTTAAAATAGTACAAACATCACAAAATCTTTTATGAACAGCAGCAAAAAATTACATAAGTACAGAGAAAACCCAGTGGAGAATTACTTTTTACTGATTTGACTAGGTGAGGATTGACTGTTGCCCAGCATCTCAAGAAATGTCTGGAACTGAAAGCAGAATTGAAATCTCCCTTATGGGACATCACCAAAGTAACGGTGAAAGAAAAAGCAAGCAGCTATTCAGAGAGGTAGTACGAAAGACATATAAAGACATAAAAGTCATTCAGGCTCGAAAAAACCACTTATGTTTTTTGGAGATTGCCTCTTGCTTTTTTAGAAGTAGCTCTCACACCTGGTTGGGTTTTGTTACTATCATTCAATGATCCTGGATGCTGTGTGTTTCCCCTTTGCCCTTCTTCCATTCAATCCCTGTTACAATGTGCCATTAGGGAGGTTACCTGGGGAAATGATATATCAGTAGCTCAGCAAGCTGTGGGGAAAGAAATCAGGGAGATAAAATGAAGAATATTGAGCAACTTCTATGAGCACCTAAGACTTCTGTACCTGTTTGAAGCCTGAAACATGAGAGCTGAAACATACTTCCCTGTTATCATACTACTTTCCTTCTGAGATGACATCCTCCCAATATTAGCATGGAAAGCAATAGCTTATGTTGCTTCTTGCATGACTGGGTCACAAGTGGTGCCCTGAGAAGCCACAGGAACCAGCTGTACAGTCTAAAGAGCACTTCTCTTGCTAAGCTGAACCTGTAATTACACTTTATCACACCTAACAATAAGGGCTTTTCTGGCAGCTGACTAAATGAGCAGCACTGCAGCTCTTTATATTATGGTTTATAATGACTTCTAAGAATGTTTCAGTTCCTTCAGTGTTTCAGATCTTCAAGAAACAGTGACCACCACAGAAACAAGTCTCTCACTGCTGCTTTTGTGAGGGGACAGTTTCTCCTTCCCTTACCTTCAGATGTGGAGTGAAAACCAAGGCACCAGCTATGCAACACCAGCCCAAATCCCAGTGAGCTGGCTCCCTTCCCCTTGCCAGTGGATCCTCACGGACAAGAAGAAAACATGGGGAGAACAAAGCCCCTGGGACTTGGAGAACTGAGATCAGTCTCACTCAAGTTGGAGATGGTTTGGAAACAGTCCACTATTTGTGTGTGATTGTGAAGCTCCTATCTTTAAAATCTGCCCTTCGTTTATTTCTTAACCAAAATATTGGACATTTTGGGGACCATATATCCTTTTTGTTGGTACTGGAGGTAGCATAAGAGACTGTATGCAACTCATGCAATTTTTTTTCAGCTAAGACCTGCCAGCTTTTCGCAACTGTGAACTCCTTTGGACTCTCTTCTCTCTGTTTGAGAATAATTCACTCCTACACGCTTTTTCTCAAGCTACACAAACCTTTTCCCACATGATCACATAAGTATATCCATGCCATGCAGCAATATATATATTACATATATATATAGGAACAGAGTACTGAGAGGAAGCACTGGAGTCTGCTGCTGCCTCCTGCAATAGAAAGTGATCACATGGAGCGCATCTATTTACTCAGATCTGGTGTCAGAAGAATAATCTGTGTTCTCTCTGCAGAAGTAAAAATAAATAGAGTTCAGGCTGAGTTCAACAACCTAAGGTTGCATATTAACAGCTCACTTTTTTCCTGGGTGATGAGGCACTTTTCAAGTTCCCACTAACAGGAAAGCAGATAACAGCCCAGTGCATGGATAAATGGCATGGCACTCACACTGAATTGACTCATACTTTTTGGTCGTGACTTTAGTGCGCTTTTGTGAGCCTCAACTACAGCATCTTTTAGCAGGATTGCCTTGAGTCAGGGGCCTGTCTATTCAAGATCTATAGATCTGTGGAACCTGAGTGAGTGTATAAAATAGACTGTTCCTGTTCATGAACTGCACTATGAATTGTAAAGTGCAACTGTGGGTAGACTGACAGTTTATTTCTATCTTAATCTCTCTTTTGAATAACAAAGCTGTATTAATACAAGTAGTAACCATCCCTTTGTCAAACCTTGAAAGGAAAATCTACTCTTAGTGTAGAAGTAACAAATAATAGTAAAGACCTGCAAATTATTATGAACTTCCAAATCTCTGACCAAACTATGTCATCCAAACAGCACCCCTTTTTTCTCTGCCTCTTTTCCATTCCCACTCTTCCCTTGTTACACTGTGTAGGAACATGGATTTCAGAGCAAGAGCAAATCTCAAACACACAGATTCTAAAACAAATTTTAGATCACAGTCACTAATGTTCAATCAGTAACAGGCCAAACAAAGTGATGTGTTTCAGACAATTGCTGCTCGAGAAGGAATACTGGAGATATCAGGGAAAGAGGATTCTCATCTTTAGAAAGACCAGAAAGTTACCCATGTGACAAGATGCAGGAACTAGGAACTGATAATAAGTTATTTAAGTAAGTCATAAAGTTTTGACCATTTAACTTGCTGAAGCAATTTGATAAGGACCATGGTGGGTACTTCACTGGTACCAGTTTTGAAATCAAATTAGATACTATTTTCAATATCAACATTTTATTCAACTAGCACCTAATTCAGTAAAACCTCTGGTGTAAGCTATAACTTGTTTATATTAGATTATTTTTAACAATAGTCATTTAATTAATGGTCTAGTCTATAAAAAATACTTTCTTATACTTTATAAAAGCACATTGCTGAATAGGGCCAAAAATATAGTGAACTTAAGTATCTTTGTGTGTCTTTTAGCTCTTTATTTTCATTATTCTTTTAACCTCAGAAAATTGAGAAAGTACAAAATACATTTCTTTACATTGTCACCATGTAGGAACAACCTACAGTGAGAAAAACAGATGACTTTTTTTTTTAACAACTCAAGAAATGTGTCTCTATATAAATAAAAATACCTTTGAAAAAGGAAAATATAGCACAAGAGAGTCCTGCACAACTCAAATTTATCCCTGAGGTGCCCTCTAGTATTGGTCTTCAGAGTGAAAAAAAAATTGGTGCATCTTTTCGGCTGTGGTTTTAAAAAGTTTCTAAGAATTAAAAAATCTCCTGAAGAACAACTGCAACCATGATGTCAAACTTCAGTAATGCTTGTAAATTTATGGAAAATATGCCCACCTCTTTCTGACTGCGGAGGATGATCAGGTGTCATGGGCACAGAACAGAAGCTTACGAAGATCTTTTGAATTTTAAACTAGGTTGAAACACGAGGACACATGCATATGAGAGGCACATTTTCTAGTTCAGTGTGTCACTGTGACAGCAGTAAGTGTCTGTAGTGTGTTGCAGATGAACAGAGTGTCTTAAGAGTCCTGCTTCAGTTCAAAAATTTATTCTGTAGCTTATACATAGATTAGGTGTATGCAGCCTCTGTCTATCTATACGATGTTGCATGCATTCAGGTTACAGCACCAAGTTTGCTGTGATCTCTTCTGTAAGAAGAATATCCTTCCCATTCTTCCCTTTGACTCTAGTACATTTTTCAGAAGGGAAGGTGATGGAGATTGTCAGAATCTTCCATGGGTTACCTGAGTAGCAATGGCCCTGTCTCCACACTGACATGCATCAGACCAAAAGCTGGAGACTATTTTTTGCAGCCTTCTGTCAGGCAGCCAGACCAAATCTCTTCAGAGGCAAAGAGGATATTTTTAGAATAACTAATGTTCAATCAGTAACAGGCTAAACAAAGTGATGTGTTTCAGACAATTGCTGCTCAAGAAGGAATACTGGAGATATCAGGGAAGGAGGATTCTCAGCTTTACAGAACCATGTTAAATACAGGCTAAATCTTTCCAAAAAGAAAAAAAGTCAAACTAAGTTGGCTAAAACCAAATATGTTTGACTTTTTTTTTTTTGCCATATAAGCACAATCTTAGACATGAGCTGAATTCATGTGAAAAGAATAAAAAAGAACTTGTTCCCTCTGGTACATTATTCATTTTTAGAGACAGGGAGGATGATGTTTGTAAGGTATCTGATTCCAGCTTTCCACCTTAATTGATGTGGACAGATACTTGCCCTGAGATGGGACTGCATGGCAGATCCAGCTCCCCACAGAAGCAGATCTCTGCATTTCTGATACTTTTGGAATAGGCTTTTAAATCTGCAAGAAGCTGAGCTCAGAAATGACAAATTAATCTTACTAGCCTCCCCCTCAGCCTTTCATTCAACTTTCTTTAACGAAAAACCACACAGAAATATCACACACAAAAACAGGAATAGAAAGAACATTTCTCACTGTTTGAATTGCAAGAAAAGTCTCAGACCCCTTCTTCCCTATGCCCAGACTTGCCACTGCATAAATAACTGGGGGGGAGGTGTGTGTGAGTGTGTGTGTGTCTGCAAACACCATGGTGTGACAGAGCAGAAAGCTCACTCTCTCACAGAAGCAAATTTCTAAATACCCAATGAGGGTAAATTAAATGCCAACATTATTTGCTGGGACTGGTGCTTTGTTTATGTGATTCAACCACAAAGTTCATTTTGTAAAAATGGTTCAAGCAAACACCACCAGTTTTAAAAATCCCAAGTCTGACGACTAGAAGAGGTCTGCACCAGCTTCTGAGGCTGCCAAATGGTGGGTCACCTGACCAACACAGACCTAAAAGAGCAGTTTACACTATTTGAAAAATATATCTTTTTTTTTTTTCTCATTTATGGACAAATAGAACAAAAAAACCCACTTACTTTTAAAGTGTGTCTATTTTCTAAAAATGCGCCAGTGTAATACTTAGCCAGCAATGGAAAAAAATATTTTTCTATCCATTAAAAAAGCTGGCATTCAAAACATAGGGAAGTGGAGCTTTCTTGATCAGACTCCCTATGTTTAGTAACATGCAGGTGTCTAAAACTTGTATTTACCAATCGCAGGTTACCTGAGTTTAATAGATCAGAAAGAAATTGTAATGCTGGTGAAAATTTAACAGTCACCTTCTACTTTGTGTGGTTGCAGACTTTGAAGCCATGCCCAGAATAAAGTAGGAGTTCTCTGTGGGACTAACCTGATTTGAGCACGGTTAAAGGCTAATCTTTGAAAGACTGCCAATACAAATGATCCTTCTTGATAAAGTCTGCCTTGAGCATGGTGAAATGTCTCTTGGATCTGATTCACTAAATGTTTCTGTCCTCTTTGAGCACCTTTCAAGTTTAAAAAAAAAAAGCGCAAAATTTTAGCGGAAAGTTTACCCTAATGATAAGTCTACATTGTTGACCTGAAATGGGGATTGCCCAAGCCCTTTTTAATAAACATACTTTAGTATGCTGTTAATTATTAACTGTCCGGTGGACTAATTTAGAGACCTCAGGATGAGACTGAAAAATCAAACCCAGAATCTTTTCTCATGTAGTCTGCATTTGTGGCTGAAACCAGTCTTTTAGACCTCTGCTCTCATGATGAATTTAGAGCAGTGAAGGTTGTTTGCAAAAGTAGTTAGATTTACTTGCTGGAGCTGGATGTAATGGCACTGGTATTTTCATTCCATCTTTTTCTCCTACCTTCCCCAATACAATAGTACCATTTTTTAGGTATAGCACTTATGCTGAAAGCACCACAGAGCCCAGATATAGACAGCTACAAAGATGTATTAGAGAAATTTACCCCACACTGAGCTTTAAATATCTGGTTTAGATAGTACTTTTCCAAATGGGAGCCTGAATGTGTCCTGTACATACCTTTGTTTGCATCTGGGAAGGTGAAGGGAAATACTAGGCACATCTTTTTGGTCCATTTTTCTTAATGTGGTTTGTGCCAGTTCATGGATTTCAGGAGGTTTCATCTGGAAGCCCAGGATGACCATTTCCCTTCATTTGCAGCAGGATTTCTCAAACTTTGAAGGCTGTTCCTACTGCTTCAGAAAAAGGAGCAAGGTCTCAGCACTTGGCAGTTTTGTCATGTGCTGCTGAAGCCCTCCCCATCCCTGGCCCACTTTGGATAACGCCAAGGCATGTTACCAATGGTTTGTGCTTTGTTTTTTTTCCAAAAGCACCACCTCAGATTGTCCTTTTCAAAAACCCCTGACAGTTTTTTCTTTAATGCAAATATTTTAAGGGGTTACTTGTTGCACGTGTTAATAATTCACCCCGTCTATATACCTTGTGTATGACATAGATTTCTCCTGCTATCCTATTACTGAAATCTTATAATCTTTAGATCAAATTATCACTAATTGAAAAGACTGTCAACAGTTGATATTTCTTCTATTTTTTTAGAGGGTGAAGTATAACTATCACACATTCAATTCTGTTTCTTTTAATGACATTGAACTGCTGACTTCATACCCAGGACTGAAAGGATGAACCCTCTCCTCTAGCTCAGGTACAGACATCACCAAAATGTTACAGGTATCTGTGAAGCCCTGCAGTGAGTTTCAGGCTCTGCTCCATTTTGGAGATTACAGAATCACAAAATGTTAGGGGTTGGAAGGGACCTAGAAGATCATCCAGTCCAACCCCCCTGCCTGAGCAGGATCACCTAGACCAAGT